>JAJPUD010000469.1:383982-477065 GCA_023553655.1 Myrmecobius fasciatus | reverse complement strand
AATATTTTAACATAATTAACATGTAGTGGATATCCTGCCATCTAGGGGAGGGGTGGGGACTTGGGGGGAAAATTTGTAACGGAAAGCTATGTAAGGGTTATTGTTGAAGAATTACCCACACATATGTTATGCAAATAAAATAAAAATTTAAAATAAAAAAAAATATGTAAATCCAATGTAGGCATACGTATTTATACAATTATCTTTCTGTACAAGAAAAATAAGATCAAAAAGGAAAAAAATGAGAAAGAAAATAAAATTCAAACAAACAACAACAAAAGAAGTGAAAATGATATGTTGTGATCAAAACTCAGTTCCCAGAGACCTCTCTCTGGGTACAGATCACTCTCTTCATCCTAAGATCATTGGAACTGGTTTGAAACATTTCATTGTTGAGAAGACCCATATCCACCAGAATTGATCATCATATAATCTTGTTGTTGCCATGTATAATGATCTCCTGGTTTTGTTCACTTCACTCAGCATCAGTCCATGCAAGTCTCTCCAGGCCTCTCTGAAATCATCCTGCTGATTGTTTCTTATAGAACAATAATATTCCATAACATTCATATACCATAATTTATTCAGCCACTCTCCAATTGATGGGCATCCATTCAGTTTCCAGTTTCTAGCCACTATAAAAAGGGCTATAGGCCCAATAGAAATCAGACCATTCTGGAGAGCAATTTGGAGCTATGCTCAAAAAGTTATCAAACAGTGCATACCCTTTGACCCAGCAGTGTTTCTACTGGGCCTATATCCCAAAGAGATTTTAAAGGAGGGAAAGGGACCCACATGTGCAAAAATGTTTGTGGCAGCCCTTTTTGTAGTGGCAAGAAACTGGAAATTGAAAAGATGCCCATCAATTGGAGAATGGCTGAATAAATTATGGTATATGAATGTTATGGAATATTATTGTTCTGTAAGAAATGACCAACAGGAGGATTTCAAAGAGGATTGGAGAGACTTGCATGAACTGATGCTGAGTGAAATCAGCAGAACCAGGAGAACATTATACACAGCAACAAGACTATACGATGATCAATTTTGATGGACATGGTTCTCTTCAACAATGATGTGATTCAAACCAGTTGTGCTGCGATGAAGATAGTCATATACATCCAGAGAGAGGTCTGTGGGAACTGAGAGTGAACCACCACACAGCATTTTAACGCTTTCTGTGAATATTTCCATGCATTTTGTTTTCCTTCTTAGGTTGTTTTTTTTCTTCTTCTCTTTCTAGATCTGATGTTTCTTGTGCAGTAAGATAACTGTATAGATATGTATACATGTATTGTATTTGTCATATAATTTATCCTATCTAGCATGTATTAGATTACCTGTCATCTAGGGGAAGGAAAGGAAAAGCTTGGGGAAAAAAAAGTTTTTTGCAAAGGTCAATGTTGAAAGGTCACTCATATGTTTTGTAAATAAAAAGCTTTATTAAAAAAAAATAAAAAAGAATGGTTGGATCCGTTCACAGTTCCACAAACAATGTATCAGTGTCCCTGTTTTCCCACATCCCCTCCAACATTTGCCATTATCTTTTCTTGTCATCTTAGCCAATCTGACAGGTGTATAGTGATACTTCAGAAATCCAGCTCTCTTAGCACAGGATTGAGCATAAAGATGATGCTTGGTAAATTAATGTTAGAAGGTTCTATCAGGTGCTATGGAGCACATAACATGAGCCTTGATCCTTAGTTAGGGAGCTTAACCTGGATAAAAGGAGAAGACTCATACCTGATAAGACCTAGAGATCCAAATGGAATCTACAGTCCATATTAACATGTTGCAGACTGTAGAATGTAGCTCCTGTTTTCTTTTTAAACATTTCTTAATGTTCCTGATTTTTAGCTTATCCCAAACAGTCTCATCCACCATTGACCAATTGGGAACCATACTAGGGCTTATCTCTGCATGTTTCATTCTGTACCACCTTCTTCCTACATCCTCCACTACCTTCATGCTTACATTGCTAATTTTGATGTTTTATTTTTTTTTTTACTTTCTGTGGAGATCTGAAGGATCTTAAGGGATGTCTCTACAAGAGGATCTGGCTTCAGGAGAAGTCTGAAAAAATCTTCACTTGATCCTTTTATCTCAAATAAATATTGTTCTATAGGTCTTCTACTTTGTGGCTAAACTCCTCCAAAAGGCTGTCTAGAATAAGTGCCTTCACTTTCTTTCCTCTTGCTCCCTTTATTCCTTACAATCTGGGTACTCTCCAAGTTTCCATTCATCTCTTAGTTGTCAAATCCAATGACCTTTTCTCAATCCTCATTCTTCTTGACCTCTCTGCAGTCTCTGATACTATTGATCACTACTATATTCCTCACTATCTCAGACTCCCCCCCAATATTCAATCTTTTGCCAAGACCTGTCAATTCACTTTTGCAATATTTCTCCAATATGCCCATACTCTCCTCTGACACTATTATCACTCTAGTATAAGCCCTTATCTCCTCAAGCCTAAATTATTGCAGTAGCTTGCTAATGGATCTCCCTGCCCCAAGTCTTTCTCCCTTCAGTCCATCCTCCATTCAGCTACCAAAATGATTTTTCCTAAAGCAGGTTCTGATCATGCTAATTCGCTACTCAATAAATTTCAGTGGCTCTCTGTTGCTACCAGGTTCAAATAGAAAATGCTTTATTAGGCATTCAAAGTCCTTCCTAAACACACCCTAACCAAAGCTCCTTCCTATCTTCAGTCTTCTTATACCTTATATACACATCCAGGGCCCTCCTGGCTGTTCTACAAGTAAGACACTCCATGTCTTGATTCTGGACATGTCCTCTGGCTATCCTTCATGCCTGAAATGCTTTCCCTCCTCAACTCCACTTACTGACTTCTCTAGCTTCCTTTAAGTCCTGACTGAAATCCCATCTTTTACTAGAAGCTTTTCCAAACCTCTCAATTCCAGTACCTTTCCTCTTTACTTACTTATTTATCCTGTACAGAGCTTATTTATATATATTTGTTTGCATGTTGCCTTCCCCAATAGATGTAAACTCCTCGAGGGCAAGGACTGCCTTTTGCATGCATGTAAAGCCATCATAAATGTTGATTGATTGAAGAGACAGTATATCAGTGCAGATTATATTTCTATAACTTAATCTTGTTATAGATGCACTGGGTAACTGGCTATTCAAAGGACTCCAGTAGTGGTCTATTTTATATATTAATTGATCTGTTGTGTGTCTGGGTTTGTACTTATTATACAAATAAGTTTTGTCAGAGGAAGGGGAAGGGTCTTCTACTGCATATACTACCCTTCCCAAGCAGACTTTTAAAATATGAAAGAAGAAGGAAACCTGCTCGTTTGTCAGTATCAATGCCTTCTTTTTGGTCTGGCTCAGAGTTATTGGCTTTAAAACTTTGGTCTAGAATTATTTTTTTAAATAGAAAGGCAGCCTCCAATTTTCTCTTTACTTTTTCTCTTCTTTAACAAGACTATAGAGTCCATTTATCATCAAGACATGTTTGAATAGTAGACTGACTCTGACAGAGAAATCCTGATAAAGCCTAAGATGTCCTTGGCTATTGAAAAACTCTTTTTGGGTTAATATCCCTTTTTGGGGTATATAAAAATTAATTATTTCTAAGAGAAATGTCAGATAGCCCTTAATGAGTTTCAAAAATGATAATGACTAGTTCTTTTCCTCTTCTTCCTCTGGTATTTAGTTAGGAATCTTATATATTCTTAGATATCAAAAGGCTGAATTTCCTTGGCTAGAATTTAAAGATTGAGGATATTAATCGATTTCTATTTTGACCTTGTTCCTTCCCTCCTTCCTTCCTTCCTTCCCTCCTTCCTTCCTTGTTCCCTACCTTCCTTCTTTCCTTCCTCCCTACTTTCATTTCTTTCTTCCTTCTTTCCTCCCTTCTTCCCTTTCCTCCTCCCTTCCCTTCAAATTCCCTCTTCCCTTCTCTTCTTTCCTCTTTCTTTCCCCCCTTCCTTCTTTTCTCTTCCCTCCCTTTCTTCCTTCCTTTCAATGCCTCCCCATTCAGGGTATAGATTCTGCTGGTGCTCTGGAATAATTATCACTTTTCTATTTTCCTATTTTATTTCTATTAGTAAGACTAACACCTTCTAAAATGCTATAGAAACCCTCTACTACAACCAGCATTCTATTGATCTGGCCTCCAACTTGAACCTACAGTGCCTCAAAGTTTCAACTTGTGAAATTAGAGATATTTTTTGTAAGAGTATATCTCTGATTTTGAAATTGGTGTTAATGGTGAAATCATTTTAGAGAATTTTTTTAGAGAAATTAATTTTACAGTTAACTTTGCTAAAGTGAGTGTGTGCATGAGGGGAGGGATATCTATGCTCTCATCACATCAGGAAAGGTTGCTGGGTCAATTCTTAGCTGCTTTTATGATAATTCAGAGCAATCCAATTTTGTAACCTACTTCCAATAAGAAATTGCACCTTTTAAAGTGTTTTTGGAAACACTGACTCTCTTTAAAGAATAGAAGTCCATGGAAACATGAACATGAACTGGCCAGGGGTGGTCTTCTTTCCCTTCCCTAAGCAAAGAAGCAATGCTGATATTTATTTACATTTTATTGACTTCCCTTCCCCCTAATGGATTCTGGAGGGCCCAGGAGAGACTCTGAAGCTTGTGATGCACTTGTATTATACCCTACTACATGTTATAGGCCCCTCTATCCTCTCAAAAGCAGTGTCTGACCTTGTTATTACTGAATCAAAGTGTACTCTTTGCCTCCTCTCTCCCCTCTTGTTTCCTGTGAAGCTAATGATATCAGTGATTAGTTGCTTAAACAATTAAAAATCCTGTTTACTGGCAACTGAGAATGTTTCAGGTTTCACCTTTCATCCAATCAATGATCAGTTCACGGGGAACCCAACAGTCAATAAGAAAGTTGTTTGCTCTAATGCCTCAGAAAGAGGGGGAAAAACCCAATATCAAAACAAAAACAAGAGAGGAGTGTTTGGGAGGCTGTGAAATGAGGAGCTGGATGTCCATAAATGTGCTCAGGCTAAAACGCAGTGGCATTGGGACCATTAGCACCCATTGCACTGTCAACATTGGTAAAATAGGAATATTCAGTCTCAAAACAAAAACAAAGAAAGAAAAATCTTCAACCTCATTTCCATAGTCTACTATTCTAAGACCTCACTAATATTAACAGTTCTCACAGGGCAGTTAGATGATATAGTGGATAGAGTACTGGCCCTGGAGTCAAGAAGGGCCTAAGTTCAAAACTGGCCTGAGACACTTTTTAAAAAATTGTCAATAGTCTTTTATTTTCCAAACACATGTGGAGATAGTTTTTGACTTTTATTGATTTGAGTAAAAGGCCCAAAGCAGAAGTGGAGCAGTATTTACATGTCATTTTGCCATAAACTGATTAGTTTTGGGTGTCCTAATGAGTGGATGGACTATTTTAATAGCCTGGTGCTAAATTTGTCTGCCTCAAGGCTTTCCTGCATCAATCTCTCCTCCGTTTAGGGACTAAAGTATTGTTTCTAAAGCATAGGTCCATATGTGTCACCATCCTCCTCACCCACCAACCCATACTCATACCCATACCCATACCTACACATACCCACACAATAAACTCCAGTGGTTTTCTATTCCCTCCAGGATTGAAAGCAAAACGCTCCCTTTGGCTCTTAAAGTCCTTATATTTTGACTGCCTCCTACCTAATCAGGTAGGTTTTCTGCCTAACATATATTCTTTGATCCTGTGACACAGGCTTTTTCTGACTTTTCCAAGCATAAGACATCCCATCTCTTGGCTCTGGCATTTTCTCTGGAATACTTTCCTACTTACACTTCACCTACTGACTTTTCTAGCTTCCTTTAAGTCTTGACTAAAATCCTTTTTTTCACTGGAAGCCTTTTCTATCTCCTAATTTTAGTGCTTTCCCTTTGTTAATTACTTCCTATTTAGTTTGCACATAGCTTCCTTTGTATATATTTGTTTGCATGTTCTATTTCTCATTAGATTGTGAGCTTCTTAAGGGCAGGGCAGTAGCTGACACATAATAGGCATTTAATAAATGTTTATTGATTGATTGATTTTCCCATGGTCACATAACTAATAAATGTCTAAGGTAAGATTGTGAACCAATATCTCCCAGCTATCTATCCATTATGCTATATTGACCATGAGCTGGTTCTAATTACAGACATTGGGGATAGACCATTCTGCCTTAAACTGTCTCTTGCCCAGCCATTCCAGCAATACACATTTCATAAACATCTGATTTGGATCAAAAATACCATCTGTGGTCAGGGTTAGTGCTTAGCCTATGGTCAAAACCTGAGACAGTCATTAGGGATAAATTAGTTGACATGAAATATAATATTTCTCTTCAAAAAACTAACTGAACCATATTGAAATTGCACCCTTGACTTTGTTAACACTATCAAACTGAGCTCTACTTAGTAAAAGAGTAAAGAATTGATGGGCATGAAGAAGGCTGAATGAATGATGAATCCATAAAATAGAACAGAAATGTGACTTAACAATACCTCTGTTGAAGCGGGGAGGGACAAAAATATTGTGACACTAAAGGCAATAAACAAGTCTTGTAGCTCAGAGCTGCAATCTCCCCACAGCCAACAAGCAAGCTCACAAAGACACCAACATTACAACCTGGCAACTTTGGAGGGAAGATATTTGAAGCATCTGAAAAGGGTTAGGAAAAGAGTTTTGGTGATGGCTTCCCCCGAAAGCTCAGCAATTGCTTATAACCTTCATAACATATGCCAGTTTCATAAAGTAACTTGGGCTTTTCTTGCTTTTTGTTTCATTTCTTGTTTTGAATCCTTTCTTTGCCTCCTTTTTAAAGCCTGCTGCTTCCACTTCATTGAAATGCACAGGAAGAGATAAAGACAGGTGGAAAGTATTCTTCCTACCTGACCAAGGTCAAGATCCAGGCTACTGTTACTTACAGTAAATTGTGAACTTCATAAATCTTTCTTCTGAATGACAGTTTATTACAAACAATACTTGGAATAAATTTCAAAGCTCTTCTCTGCTCAGGCTGGCCCCCTAGGGGGTAGCTAACTGTGCCAGCTAGTACTGGGGGCTATTGAAGGGGCAAATAATCTAAATATGTTAAACTACTCAAGATGGATGCCAATTGGCTCACAACTCATAAGTCCATTTCTCCTGATTTTGCACTTCAAGCAGAAATCACATCGCTTGGGGTCCTCTGGGAAAAGGCTGATCTTTGATTTCTTTTTTTTTTTTTTTTTTTTTTTTGCTGAGGCAAAACCTGAGACAGTCATTAGGGATAAATTAGTTGACATGAAATATAATATTTCTCTTCAAAAAACTAACTGAACCATATTGAAATTGCACCCTTGCCCAGGGTCACACATCTAGGAAGTGTTAAGTGTCTGAGGCCAGGTTTGAACTCAGGTCCTCTGATTTCAGGGCTGGTGCTCTACCCACTGCATCACCTAGCTGCCTCTGATCTTTGATTTCTTGCTGGCTCACAAAGGTGCTCAGGAATACTAGAGTCAAGCTGATCATGTCTAGATCAAAAGAGAGAGCTATAGAGAAAGACAGAAGGATTCAGTTTAAAGAAAAAAAAAATAATAACCAAGAAAGACCTGCATTCAAATCTTGTCTCTGATGTAGATTGACTATGTGACTTCAGGGTTATTATTTAAATTGCTTTAGGCAACTCTTGAATTATTAATTGCAGAGAAGATTCTACTCTACTTGGGTGGAAGAAGTTCCTTCATTAGAAATCCCCTACACTGATCAAATCACAAGTCCAGTCCCTATGCCCTTCTCTATTCCATTTAACATATAAAGGATAAGGAAATTTAAGGCTCATAGAAGTGAGAAAGAAAACCACCTAATGTGGGAACTATTGCAAAGAGGAATATAATGTCTCAAGAAGTCAACAGTGGGTTCTCCATCACCAGAGGTTTTCAAGCTGATTTCTTGGATTTGTTATAGAGAGGATTCCTGTTCAAATATGAATTGAGCTAGGTGATTTCTGAGGTCCTTTCCAAACATAAGATTCTTTGACTTTTCATGGTCTCACAGTAAACCAATTATTGAGTGAAATCTGGGTTTGATCACCAGATTTCTTGACTTCCTACTCTACAATGCTGCCAAATTAGAGCTGCTTCTTGGGAGGAAGGGTGGAGGTTGGTGTATGCAATGCCAATTCCAATATTCACTCCTTAGAATCATAGTATCCTGCAATAAAGTACCTTTAAGTTTTATTTCATTCCCGAGCAGAAATATTCTCTACAATATTGCCTCTCCCTACCCCAACAAGTAGTCATCCAGTCTTCAGTGCAAACTTTCCAGTAATGGGTATCTCCTTACTTTATGAAGCTGCTCAGACCATTTTTGGATGGTTGTAATTATTAGGAAGTTTTTATATTTTGTTGAAATAGTATGTAATGGTCTTGAGAGTGGCAAAAGTATAAAGAAAGGGATGGATCCAGAAAGCGATGTATTAAGAATGGCTAGAAGAACTGAAACACTTACTATGTAAAGAAGAAATAATGAGCAAAACCAACAACAAAAAAAGCAAATAGCAACAAAAAATACATGAGAAATTAATAGTAAATAAACGAATCTTAATTTTTAAAATGTACTGTGTTTTCAGTACTGTTCATACTTCAGAGAGGAGCACATAGACTTTGAGGAAAATTTCCTGCCCTCAGGGAGCTCCCCCAAAAAAAGGAGAAAAAAAGATGACTATTGAACTTGAAAATTGTGAATAATGTAATAAAAGCATGTAATTAAGTGTTAAATTAGGAAAGTACAAAAATGAAGTGATAAGAATTCAGAATAGGGAGACAGTTTAATACAGTGGAAAGGGAATTGAACTGAGTGTCTAAGAGACTTAGGGTCTAATCTTAGTTTTGCCAACTTGTATGTAACCCAAGGCAATTACTCTATTTCTTTGGATTCTATTTTCTCAGGAGGTTGTAAAAAATGATTTTTAAGATACCTCTCAGCTTGAATGGCCCAGGATTCTGAGACTCTTAAGTGCAGAAAGGGAGAGAGACCAATGTAATCTGAGGTCATCAGGGACCAATGGATCAGGTGGGTTGGGGATGTGCCTTGAAAGGTGAGCAGCATTTGGACAAGAATTAGAAGAAAGGAATTATATGCCATGTGGTCAGAACCACATGATCAGAGCAGGGTATGTGTATATGTGTGTACAAACATGCACAAAGCATGTATCATATGAGGAGCAAGACTACTTTAAGCAATTTAAGGAACAGTAGGAGGTAAGATAGGGGAGCAATGGCAGGAATCATATTATTAAAACAGAAATGACATTGTGTGCTTCAGCTGAGAATGGAAGAGTAGGAATGGTCTAATATCACATCACCAGGGCTTATAGTAAATGCTTACACTGACCTCCTTGCTGAAATGGCTATGAATCCTTGGAAAGGTTCCATAGAAAGAGACAACAGTGTGTCCTTTAATCTAATTTCAATTAGGCAAATATTTATTAAATAACAACTATATTCAAAGCAATGTAGGTAGGCAGGTAGGGGGAGATATATTTTCAAATGGAAAGTATGAAAACAAGGGAGAGATTCAGACAAACTGATCTAGAACAATATGGAGAGTGAATACTTCCACTTGTTGAGATCAAGAAAGAATTCCTTAAGGCAGGGGTAACTGACCTGAGATTTAAAAGGAAAGCAAGCTTTCAACAGGTACAGATGAGAAGGGCATGAGTGCATGGCAGGTATGGTTCCAATTATGTGAATGCAAAGATGCCATGTGATACCCAGGATCTAGCTTGTAGTCTGCTTTGGCTGAAATGTAGTACATGAGAGAGGCTTATATGAATCTAGACCTTAAATGCTAGCCCAAAGCATTTGTATTTTATTCTAAAGACAGAGGTTGCTGTAGCCAGTTCTTGAGAGCTGTACTTAAATTTTGAGAGTAATTGTTAAATTTTCTTGGAGGAGCATTTTATACCTCTGAAATATGTATGTGCTCTAAATAGCTGTGGGGAAGACAGGTAGCTGGTGCAGTGGATAAGAGTTCGGGGCCTGAAATCAAGAAGACTCATTTTTCTGAGTTCAAATTTGGTTACACTAGTTGTGTGACCCCGGGCAAGTCACTTAACCCTGTTTGCCTCAGTTTTCTCACCTGTAAAATGAACTAGAGAAGGAAATGGCAAATCAGTCCAGTATCTTTGTCAAGAAAAACCCAAATGGAATCCCTAAGAGTTGGGCATGGCTAAAATGATTGAATAACAACAATAAATCAAGGTTTGATTATTTTTTAATTGTTGTTTTAATTGATACAAGGGTATCAAACCCAAGTAGAAACAAGCAGTAGCCCTACATAAGCCTTACATAAGCATCCTTGAAGTGTGTATTGACTTTAAAAAACAATGTATTAGCATTACCTATGTACTATTGTATTTTTTTGTATTTTATTTGTGTATTTTATTAATTGCTTTTTAATTTAGTTTGCCTCACTCTGGGGTATTGCCTTCTGGAGTATTTGATAAGTCCTGTATATACTTAAATTGTTGATGGTGATTAAATCGAAAAATATGTTAAAGATACATTCCCTGATTTCTCCCACAGCTGCTAAATACTTACCAGCATAACCCTGTCTAGAGATAATGGGGAGCCACTGCAAGTTTTGGGTCAGACTCGTATCAAAGGAAGATTATTTTGGTATTTATATGTACTATAGATTGGAATGGGGAGAAACTAGGGACATGGATACCAGTTAGCAAGCTATTATCACACTCTAGGAAAGAAGCAATTAGGTAATGAATAATTGAGGAAGCAGGGTGAATGGTGAAGGGTAAGGATACTAGAACTGTTAGTGAGGTTAACTTGGCTCATGATTGGCTATAGAGAGTAGGAAGAGTTGAAGATGACCATAAGACTACTGAGCCTGCATTATTTGGAGGAGAGTGGTGACATTAACTGAAATACAAGTCTGGAAGAGAAATTTAGGTATTTAAGAAGAGGGATTTAGATGCTTAGGGGAGAAAAAGATGAGGTCAATTTTATACATGTTGAATTTGAAATGCTGGTGGGAAATACAAGAGAAAAACTTCCTGATTTCCATCACCACCACCTCCCCCTCCCCTTCTTCTGATTTCCTCAGCTCCTACTGGAAACTCTACCACTTGGTTCTGCTAATGGCCAGGGATAGATTAAAGGTCTTAAGAGGATGCCTGTCAGCTTCACATTTTCAAAGACATAACTCAAGAAAAAAGTTGAAGACAAATATGCTTTTTAAAAAATTAATTTTTGACAATGTTCCATATAAAGGCTAATCCTTTGTAAATTCCAACAAGGGTGGACATTGATCTTGAACAGGGAACAGAGGTATCTTTTTGTGTTTCAAAGATAGCTATTGAAAAACTGGGTCAAATTAAAACAATTAGTCAGTGAGTAAGAGAAACCTCATCCAGTAGCAGGAGCTGAAAATTAATGGATTGGCATTACAGACTATGAAATCTCCAAATGGTTTTCAGGTACACAGTGTTAGAATTCACCTATGCTTTGTGGTGGCCAAGGGGTCTAAGTTTTCTTCAGCATTCCTCAAAAGAACATAAACATTACCAGGACAAAAAAAAGGAGGGGCAAATTTTTTTTAATAGATTTCACTGGTCCCCTAATTCTTCACTATCAGGCTGTCAGCTTGGAAGAATCAGAAGAGACAAAGGAGTCAGTAGAAAGCTTGCTGACAGCTAACTTCAGGCAAAGAAACTTAATCTCAACCATACTAACTTTTAGCCCAGAGAGAAAGACAGGAGTGATGGGAAAGGGGGATGTTTATTGTATCTAAAAGCTTTTGATGAGCCTACCCAAGATCACAGAACCAGATCAAGCATAAGAACACAGGCTTTCTAACTTACAGAACTCTTTCCAATGCAATGTAGAAGACTGACCTTTCCAAAAATGTCCTTTTGGTGAATTACCTTGAGGATCACCTGCCATCATGAGAAAATCGATGAGTGAAGTACACCACCAAAACCTTTATTGGCATTTGAATTTGTCTCCCTCCAAAATACCAAATTATTACAGGTCAAGATAGAGAACTGCTTTGCTGAGTAGACTAATCTTATAAGCGCCACTCATTTCTGCCCAAGTGTTAAGTGTTTTACAGTGATGTGCCATTTATTAAACTCTTAATGGAATTAGAGTGGCTACTTCAATGAGCCAGATGATTGGCATTTTTATGTTATTAGTTAATGCAATTTTCTATTTAAGTTTTGAGCTTAAAAACCTCCTGGTTCTTTAAGACATCTGCTTATTTTTGTCATCCAGTTTGGTGCTGCAAAGATAAATATCTATTTTAAAGGGATGCTTCTGATGTATTTATTAGTGGAGCTAATTAAAAAATCCTGACCTAATTATGAAGGTTTCAGGGTTGGTAATGCCATAATCATATTTAATTACTTGGATCCAATCTGAGTATTCAGGCCCCAGAGAAGAGCTTAAATGTTCCTTAGACTTCATTTCAATGCTTTTTTAGTCCTCTGGCCAAAGCTAGAATCCCAAAGGATGAACCTTACCTCTGTGAACACTGATGATCCTTGAGGTCTTTGTGGTTTAAAAGGATGAGGAGCACCAAGGCAAGAGCAGTGTGATAGATTCATGTTTACTCAGACCAATTGAGCAGATTTTCCTAGAGATGAGAACTCCAATGTAGCATTTTAGTTTCTATTGCATAGGGAATGATGGCCATGATGTCAATGGGAAGATCTCATTAGATTTCATCTGGAAGAGTTTAGACAACAGCTAATCAACCCCCTTCATTTTATAGTTAGAAGCACAGAGATGTTAAATATAAGTAATTAAGTATGTAAGAAGTAAGAAGATAATGTAAGGTCATTCCAAGTAAGGTCACATAGTTAATCATAACAATGAGAATTCAAACTCAGATCTTCTTATTTTAAGTCTTGTGGGTTTTTTTATTATCTCATTCTGACTTGAGGAACACCTTAAAATACTTTTCTCCCAAGTTCTTCATATACATTATTTCATTTGACTTTTAAACAACCTAGTAAAGTTAGGAAGGAAGCTGTTATAATTTCAATTTTGTGATGAGGAAAGTGAGATTCAAGGTCATAGTTATGAATTAGTAGCAGGACTAGAAGAAGCACCCAGGACTCCCATCCCTTATTCTAGAACTTTGTCCTTTGTACTTACTGTCTTGAAGCATTGCAGCTGTGAGAGCTCATGTTACATAGGCTCAGTTACTAGGAAGAGCACACAGGAGAAAAATAGTGTCTGGCCTGGAGCTGTAGCATAATACATAGTCCAGTCGCTTCATTTTACAGATGTAGGAACCAAGAGCCATAGAAGTAGAGTGACTCTCCAGTAAGGTCACACCTGGCTGATTTTGTGAAAGGCAGGTAACATAGAATGGGACCATGTGAACAAGCTTCCCAAAGTGAGTAGGGAAAAACTCAAAAAGAAGCAATGTCAGGACCTTTTAAGCAGTGTTAGTTTTGTAGGAAGTGAAAGGGGAGGGGAACAATGTGGGGAGAAGGGACAGGACAGTGAACAGATTGAATTTATTTCTACTCCTTTACTCTTGAGCAGACAATAACTAAAGAGAAGCCTTTTAACAAATTCAATAAATCTTCATTAATCCCACATATACTGTGTGTAGAGCTCAGCACTAGACAACACTTAGTTACATACAAAATTTAGATAAGATTGTCACTGACCTCAAGGAGCTTATATTCTAATAATAAAAGGCTAAGACACAAACAGAAAATTATAATAGAATCACTTGATGAGCAGAATCACAAGATTTCAGTGTTGAAAAGTACCTTGTTGTTGTTATTGTTCAGTTGTATCAATCATTTCTGATTCTTCATGAGCCCATTTGGGGTTTTCTTGGGGTAAGATATTAGACTGATTTGCCATTTCCTTCTCAAGCCCATTTTATAAATGAAAAACTGAGGCAAAAGGGTTAAGTGACTTGCTCAGAATCACACAGGTAGACAAGTGTCTGAGACTGGATTTAAAATCAGCCCAGAGTATGTTATAGGTCATCTATTTTAATTTCCTACTCAATGCAGGAGTTACATCTTTAAGCTATGTATGTGACAGGTAGTTCTAGGTCCTGCTTGAACATTTTACATGACAAATACTTTAGAGAACTACAAAACAAAATCATTTGATTTGCATTTAAAGCTCTTCATAACCTGTCACTTCTTACCTTTCCAATCTTCTTATATCCAATGGACTCTGCCATCCAGTGACACTGACTTCTTGTTGTTCCTCTCACATGACATTCCCTTTCATGACTGGGCATTTTCACTTGCCACCATGCCTGAAATTTTCTCTTTCCTTCCTCATCTCCACTTCTTGACTTCCCTCAAGTTTCAGCTAAAATTCCACCTCTACAAGAAGTCTTACTTGATTCCCCTAATACTAGTAGTGCCTTCTTTCTGCTGTTTATCTCCAATTTACCCTATATTTGCCTGTTTACTTGTTGTCTCTCCATTAGACTGTGAGCTTCTTGGGAGCAGGAATTGTCTCTTACCTTCTTGGACCCCCAAAGCTAAGCATAGTGCTGCACACAGAATAGGGGTTTAATTAAATGCTTGCTGATTTAACTATGTGAGGTCTCAGAAAGGCAATAATTACTAACAGACCGAAAGTACAAGACAGCATGGAAGCTGGGTTT
Organism: Myrmecobius fasciatus; assembly: GCA_023553655.1. NCBI lineage: Eukaryota > Metazoa > Chordata > Mammalia > Dasyuromorphia > Myrmecobiidae > Myrmecobius > Myrmecobius fasciatus. The sequence continues at coordinate 462,409 of JAJPUD010000469.1, read as the reverse complement.
TATAGGAGGAATTCTGCAGCTAAAAAAGGAATTCTTTTTTAGGGTGTTCAATATATACATTGTTTTATAGTAGAATTCCCTCATACAGATCATAACTGCCAAATATTCAACTGTGAAAAATAGAATATAATATGGTTCGAGTACATATGGGAGACATGATTTTTAAAAATATAATTCCTGAAATACAAGTTTATTATCTTACAGAGTAGCATTTTAAACTAGATAGTCTAAATTGATCTGCCTCTTTGTACTCATAATCCTTGTCATTATTTGAAGGAGGACAGTCAAAATATAGAGACTATTAGAGAGGGAGGGATTGAAGATGAATGAGAAAAGATGAAATATCATCATAGAGAAGGTCAGAGGAAGAAGAGTCAAACTTCCAGGTGGAGAGATTAACCTTAATAAGAATTAGGGATGCTTCTTCTCCTATGACTAAGGGAATGAAAGAGACTTGTCTGACTTTCCCCTCTCACCATCACACATGCAGAAAGATGAAGAGAAGTAGAGAGAAAGAACCAGGGGTGGGATGTGGAGGTGAGGGAAGAAAGAGAGAAAGAGGAAGAAGAAAGAAAAAGAAGAACAAGAACAAGAAGAAAGAAGAGGAAGAAGAAGAAAAGGAAGAAGAAGAGAAGGAGGAGGAGAGACAGAGAGAGAGACACAGAGAGAGAGACAGAGACAGAGACAAACAGAGACAGAGACAGACAGAGAAAGAGAAAGAGAGGGAGGAGAAGAGCGAGAGGGAAACAGTGTGTGAGAGAGATGTACACATAGAGAGACAGAGAGACAGAAAAATAAAGAGAAATAGAAGCAGAGAGACAGAGAGGGAGACAGAAAGAGAGAAATGGGGTAGAAACAGAGAGAAAGAGAGAAGAAATGAAGAACAGAGACAGACAGACACACACATACACACAGAGAGAAAGAGAGTTGAATAGAAACAGAGAGACAGAAATAGAGCTGGACAGAAAGGGGGTAGAGACACTTTATTTACCTGGTCTTCAGTTTCCCTATCTATAAAATTAAGCATTTGTATCATGTACCATCCTCTAAATATAATATTAAGAAATAAATATAGAGAGATAGATGATGGTTAGCATTGCTTTAGGAATGGTTTCAGGAAAATGTGGCAAAAGGGGCATTTCCCATAGCAGGACATCATTGTCTTATGAGATAAAGAAGAGAGAAGAGGGAGTGTATCTGCATGGGTAAGAGATGGGCATGACAGTCAGATCAAATATCTGGCTGGCAAGAAATGATTACTTTGGCCATGCTGCCCTTGCCAGTGAGAAGATGAGCTGCCTCCTAGTTAGAGCAGCTGGTCTTATTTCATTCCCCCTGCCAGACTGTATTTCCAAGGAGAAGGAGAAGTTAAAAAGGGAGGGATTGAAGATGAATGAGAAAAGATGAGTACCATCATAGAGAAGGTCAGAGGAAACAGAATCAAACTTCCAGGTGGAGAGATTAATCTTAATAAGAATTAGGGATGCTTCTTCTCCTATGACTAGAGGGAATGAAAGAGACTTTTCTGACTTTCCCCTCTCACCATCACACATGCAGAAAGATGAAGAAAAGTAGAGAGAAAGAGCCAGGGGTGGGGTATAGAGGTGAGGGGAGAAAAAGAGAGAGAGAGACAGAGACACACAGAGAGAGACAGAGAGACAGAAAGAGAGGGGGGAAGGGAGAGAGAGAGGGGAGAGGGAGAGGGAGAGAGGGGAGGGGGGGCAGGAAGGGAGGGAGAGAGGGGGGAGGGGAGGAAGAGAGAGGGAGAGGGGGACGGAGAGAGGGGGAAGGGGGAGAGAGAGAAAGAGAGAGAGAGAGAGAGAGAGAGAGAGAGAGAGAGAGAGAGAGAGAGAGAGAGAGAGAGAGAGAGAGAGGTTGGTTTAAAGTTACATTTGCTCCAGCAAATTATTTATTCCTTCTTCAACTTTTGCCTTTTGCCTAACACTGGAATCTATGAGATGAGAGGCCACGATGATATTGAGGAATTGAATCTAAAAATCCTGAGAAATACAGGGGTGAGAAGTAGAGCTAGAAGGAAATGTGAAAAGATTCTTTCTAGTTCTGAAATAGTGACTTAATGATTCAAGAATAATATGAGGAGAACAGAACTAGAGCTTATCTTGAAAGCAAAAAAAAGAGAAAAAGAAAAGAAAAATCACCTGCAAAGCTTGAGAAAAAGTTAAACCATTATAATGTTTAAATTCTTATAATAAAAAATCCATTGTATTTTTTAAACTTTTCCCCTAAAGCATATTAATACCAATAGTTTCATTTGTCTTTCATATTGACCCCGTATGATGCAGGTAAAGCCCATATTACTATGATTGACATTTTATAGATGGGGAAGCTGAGACTCAAAGATGAGGGTAGTGATTTGCTTATGGTAACATAGCAAACTAGAGGCAAAGCCAGGACAAGAATGAGGGCTCCCTTCTCCTTTTCCAGTGTTCAATAGATCAGGTAAGGTTGCTAAAAAGGGAAATTTCATTCAAGTCAATTATTTGTGATCCCACAGACCCTCTTCCTCCATATAAAATTCAAACAAACCAGGATTTTTTCCCTGTGGCTCCAATTTCAGTTTTTAATATAATAGTACAAAATTGAGATGAAATGTACAAAAGATCACTTTCCCCCAAATAGAGTAAGGCTGAATTTTATAACCTGATATTGCCACATGCTGCTGCAAATGGGAACCACATCAGGTTAAATAGATCCACAGAGAAAATCTTGTCTTCCAGGACTACTTCTAGGGATCCACCCGATGCCGGATTGCTCACCAACCTTTGGTTAAGTCTGAGGTTTAATGCCCCCATTGACAATCAATCTGAGAATTGAGCAATTGGGTCATAAGGTCTCTGAGTGGCTTTCCCCTTTCCTGTCCCAAACTCTGTCCTGTAAAGTCACACAGTAGGCACTCACTAAATAAAGATTTACTGTTGGTTGATTGACAGAGACAGGTGAAAAGAGTCTGATTGCTTGTAATGTGACTCTAGGAGATCAAAGCAAGGAAATTCTCTCCTTACAACAGACAGGGAAACCATTCCAGGGACAGTATGGATTGCTTTTCCTCCAGATGGAAGTGTTTTTGTAAACCAGAGGTAGAGAGATTACTTTAGGAAGTGTTAGCATTGTTGCCAGTAGCTGCTTGGTCACATTAAGAACAGGTGGGTTCCATGTAAGTGTTAATGCACTACATTGTGGTTCAGTGGAAAGGACATTGGGCCAGGAGTAGAAAAACAAGGGCTAGAGTTTAGATTTGAAGTTCTTCATCTTTTTAGTGTCATTAACTCCTTTGGTTGTCTGGCAAAGTTTATAGCCAACTCAGAATAATGCATAAAATAAAATATATATGATTACAAAAGAAGCCAATTATGTTGAAATAAAAATGTAAATTTTTTCCATCCAAATTCAGCCATGACCTGAAATATATCTGTAGAGCCCTTGGGATCCATGAATCCTAGGTTAATAAGCCCTGATCTAGGTCTTCTAAATGGCTGTGTGACTTCAAACATGCTCTTTTGTTGGCTTATAAATTTATTTTTGGAAAGGACCTTAGAGGCCATGAAGTCCAAGCCCTTTCTTTTACAGGGAAGAAACTGAGGCTGAGGGAAGTTACCTGTCTTTCCCAAGGTCATACAGGTGGTGAATGGCACAGAAGAAATTCCAACTACTCTCTGTGTGATCTTGAGCAAATTACACAGCTGTTTTCCATGAGGGAAGTATATGTCCTTTCAAAGATCCACTTTCTTTCTCAGTCAGTCAAAAGTCAATTAGGTGACAAACATGTCAGGAATGATTGGACTAAATGATCTCTAAAGCATTTTCAAGATCTTCCTGCTCTAAGTCAGTCATTAGTTTCTTCAACAAGCATTTATTAAGCTTCTATTATGGTCAAGGCCCTTTCCTAGTCAAAAAAGATCCAAAGATTAAAAAAAAGAAATGACACAATCTCTGCCTTCAATTACTTGATTCTAGAAATGAAGTGAACAGCCTTCTCTATGGGTCTAATCCCATATCCCCAAATCTCTCACTATCCTTGTTTGTCAAACCTTTAGTTAAAATCCATCTAAGACAACAGTTTCCACAGAAAAAGTAATTTCCTTCCAGGAAAGTGCTCTTTCATTGGGCTTGCATGGTGAGCTAATAAGGAATGCTCTCTGGCTAACAGATCTATTGTCTTTGCCCACTGCCTCTTATAACCTGACAGTGAAAAATGAACACTTCAGTGTCAAGGGAGTCATTTTTTACCTCTCTACTTCCTTTTAATTAATGAAAACATAAGGTAAGAGACAATAAGAGCATCCACTGTTTAAGCAGAAAATGATTATTACTCAGTTGAAATTATATATATATACATGTATATATATAGTATGTGTACATATATAATGTATGTATATATACATGGATGATTACTTCAGGAATGACACAATCATAAGCTTCTTTTTTTCTGACAGTTCAATAAAATGAAATATATGGAAAATGCTTAAAGGTAGTCCTTCCCAATTGCCACAAAAGTTACCATAAAGGATACCTTAAAAATATTTTTAAAAAGGGAGAGAGGGAGGAAGGGTTAGTAAATTGCAAACTCAAGTATGAGTCAGCAATAAGATGTAGAAACCAAAGAATTTAACAATTTTAGGCTGCATTAAAAAGAGAGATGATAATTCTGCTGCACTTGCAATAAGAGAATCATAGATGTTTTGAGCTGTGGAAGAGACCTTAGTGATAGTCATCTCAGACTTCGAGATTTTATAGGGAAGGAACTGAAGTTTAGAGAAAAACATTGAACCCAAAATTGTACATATAAAATGTCACAGATCTTGGGTTCAAATGTAGGTCTTCTAACTCGCAGTCCAGGGTTCTTTTTTCCTACAGATTCCATTAGAGGAATTTGCCCAGTGCTAGATACCATACTTTGGTTAGGACATAATAAGGAGGTCTAGAGGAGAGAAATCAGGGTAGTAAAAAGAATTGCAATTGGGAAACCATGAGATACTAAGTTATATTGACTAAGGGAAGAGGAAACTAAGAGGGAGGGATATAGTTGCCATTTTCATTTATCTTAAAGACTGATGGAAATGTTGGATTAGATTTCAGCTTGGACCTGTGTGAAGAACTAGGAGCAAGGGGTAGAATTTATAGAGATATGTTCATGTTTATGCAAGGGAAAAAAAATGTGTTAACCGAACTATCACAAAGTGGAATGGGTTGATTAGACCTTTGGATAACTGGTCATTTGGAAAGGAGGAAACTTGGTGATCTTTTAGATTGCTCTCTAAAGTATTGTCCTGGGGAGGGAGAGGAGAAGTATCCTACCACAGAGACTCAATATAGAATAATGGTAGGGCGTTGGCCTTCAGGTCAGAAAGGTGTGGGTTCAAATTGTACTTTATACACTTACTTTATGATCCTGGGCAAGTCATTTAAAATTTATGCCTCCAGTTCTTCCTCTGTAAAATGAGAGATGCTATGGCCTTTAAATCAATAGTCCTATGATCCTATGGTTATTTAAATGACCTCTGAGATCCTTTCTAATTCTGAATTTCTCTAAGAGACAAAGGTCTTGCCATGGTTCTTTCTGAGGGCAAGATGGAATGTCTGGTGCAGTCATTTTATACAAACAAGGTGACTGCTCTTAGTGGAAGGCAGGGCAGTCTTGCAGTATCATTTCATGACACAAGGAAGACCCTCCTTCTGCAAAAATATTGCCCCCAGCCCCATATTCCTACAGCCTGAAATTCTTCACCTTATCTCAGTAGCCTGAAATATACACCAATTTCTTATCCACTTTGCTTAACAAATTACTCTCTTGAAATGCAAATACCCTTGGGAGAGTTAGACTATCAGTCATTCACACCTTAGGAGGAAAGCTTCTTATTAGCATAATTCATAATTCATGCTAACACCTGTTACGTTTTTCTGTATCCCTTGCCCCCAGCACTTTCTCTAGAGACAGGAAACCAGAAACAAGTTTAGCTACTACAGTTGGTACTATTTGGATGCACAGGATGCACAGGATGCACCAGATCTGACTTTATCACTTCATCATTGCTTGCTTCTCCATACTGATGCATTTGGGGTTAAAGCATTGCAGCTGCAGGAGCTACAAATCTGTCCTGGCACAGATACCAGCCACACAATAGTATGTGGAAATGAGGGCTTGAGCAGTGAAGAACACTCAATTTGTCAGACATGATCTCAGTGGGTATCTCTCAGTTACTCTGACTTCAGTTCCTTCCTCTGGTGTAATAGGGAGATTTGGGTTCAGATCCTGCCTCAAAACCTTCCAAGCTGTGTGACTAAGCAAGTCACTTAACCTCTGTGATTCAGTTTCTTCATCTATAAAACAAAAAGGATGAACTTCATCGTCTCAAAGGTCCAGCTCTATATTCTGACCTCATTATCTCAAAGGAAGCTCCATTTCTGCTCTGATTGTTACTCTAGATTATAGAGCTTGGGGCTGAGTGTCCATATCCTAAAGCAAGAATTACTATTGACCTTTTCTCTTATGTGTCTGTCACCCCAAGATCAGTACCACATCTCCCAATCTTTACTTATTTCTACTTATCCCCTTATCACACCCTCAAGCTCTCCATTAACACATACATCATCTGCTGAGTCCAGTCCCTGCCACTGAGTTATGGCTTGTCTCTATATTTTGGGATTCTTAAACACCTTGGCTAAAATGCCAGCAAAATGAACAATTCCATTGTCAACTGATCTCAGAGAAGAGGGAAACAATGGTAATGACTCCTTCCTGGTGTAAGGCATGGCAACCCCTGTGCTCCAGGTTCCTAGTCCCACAAAACCCTAATTGGGTAGAAATCAGCTTCAGTGCAGAGATAGGAGTTCTCATAGGGTGGAGTTCTAATGGGCAAGAGTGTCTCATTTGAGGGCCTTTTTGTCCATATATGAATCTAATTTTTCTGATATTGCCTCTTCTGAGAATATTTTCTTTAGGGATCTCAACTTCAGCTATGATTGCAGGAGATAGAAAAAAGTCCTTTCCTGAAACAAAATGATCAGCTGTCACAATCATTGTTTTTTCCTCTTAAAAGATATATGTCAGCTTGTAGTAAATAATTTATTAGGTTGTATATTATACTAAAACAATGTTGAGAAAGCTTTTAGAACCTGAATTTGACTGACCTTAAAAGTTTTATTATCAGATATAGGTACATTAATCAGGATTGAATATAACTCCATTTGTTAAACTGGAAATTCTATTCCTCCCTGCCAGAGTTGGGAATAGATAAAAGAAGTCAATGTAAGTAGACCCCACTATAAGTAAAATCTTCTTCCTCTACCCCTTTGGCTCCTTCCTCCCATTAGTTGATTCCTCCACTTTAAAGAAGGATCCAAGACAGGAAAAATCTTTCATTCTCTGGACTTTGCCACCACAACTCAGCTGCCTTCTGATCCCTTAACCTCTTTCTTCTATTGGTTAATTCTTCTCACAACCTCCATTTTAAGGAAGGACTCAGCATAGTAATACTTTATCTTTAGCTTATATTTGTATCCCCCTTGGGATCACTGCTGTGCCTGGTACATAGTAAGCACTTAATTAATGCTTGTTGATTTATTGACTTGCCTTATGACTTGAACTTCAACTAACATATTCCTTTGGTGCCTCATCACGGTATGGAGTTATTATTATTAAGGTTATTAAGAGTTATGCTAATGGAAGGTGATCTCTACCATAGCATTGCAGAATCTTGGAATTAGAAGACATGTCAGAGACTATTTAGTCCAATTTACCCCTGGACATGAATCCCTTCTCCACAATAGCTGAAAGTTTTTTCTTCAAGATTTCTAATAATGGGAAATCTTCTATCCTACCCCACTTCATACCTACCCATTTAGACAGCTCATTCCTTCTTTGAAATACTCTAACTACATGTATTGGATTACTTGCATCTAGGAGAGGTGGTGAGGGGAGGGAAGGAATTGGAACACAAAGTTTTGCAAGGGTCAATGGTGAAAAATTATCTTTACATATGTTTTGAAAATAAAAAAAACTTCAATAAAATACTCCTTTAAAAATAATTTAGTTAATTATCACTTAACCTCTGCCTGTCTCAGTTTTTTGATCTGTAAAATTTGTTATTGGTGTAAGAATCAAATAGGATAAAATATAAAGTGCTTTGCAACCCTTAAAATACTATGTAAAAGTTAGCAATGGTGGTGATGATTATGATGATGGTGATAATAATGATGATGGGGATGATGGGGATGATGAGGATGGTGGGGATAATGGGGATGATGATGATGAGTGGCCTTCATACTTCCAACTTGGAAGAGAAATGAAGATCTTGCCTTCAACAACAAACAAACAAACAAAACTAATTAAAATGAGGTTGGTTCAGAATGTTTTCTTCTTGATGAAGCTCTTTGTAATCATCTCTTCCCATTACTCATCCTTTTTTTCCCCTGAGGCAATTGGGGTTAAGTGACTTGCCCAGGGTCACACAGCCAGGAGGTGTTGAGTGTCTGAGGCCAGAGATGAACTCAGGTCCTCCTGACTTCAGGGCTGGTGCTCTATCCACTGTCCTAGCTGCCCCATTACTCATCCTTTTAAATAACAATGCCTTCAAGAATTATGCCAACAATCTAAGTCAAGTCCACTTGCTTAGAGTTTTCAAATCCTATTCTCTTTTCTCTTCTTGAAAATCAAGGTATCTTCCCATTTCCATTTCAAGATTTCCCCTCTTATTCACCACAATCTTCCAAGCATCTCAGGTATTGGAGATTAGTAAAATCATATTTACAGGATCACTGGGCACTGGGCAAAATGGGTCAGGACATTAGATTCTAGTTCCAACTCTCAGTATTCCAAGATGTAGTTCAGTTGACCTAAGTGACTTGAGCTCACTAGCAGTTAGAGAGGTTAAGTGACTTGTCCAAAGTAGCACAAATAGTGACAGAGATAGCATTATATAAAGATTAGTCCAGGATTCTTGATTCCCAGTTCAGTGCTGGATACTCTCTTTTTTTAATCTCCTTTCTCATCACAAGTGTAAACTATTAATCATTTTTGTTCAGTCCCTTCCAGTCCAAAGATTATCTTCTTTGGCAGAGAAAACAAGCAAAATAAGAATTAAGTAGCTCTGCCTTCCCCTGATGTCTGTTACCATCAGCCCATCTACCTCTATCAGTAGTTTTATCCCTTCTCAGACTCTCTCCTTTACCCCCAAACAAATAACCTTCCTCTTTTTGTTGTCCTAAGCTTTGCTTATTAGCCTTAGTTCATTCTGACATTATTCTTAAAGGACTGTGTTGAATTTTTATTTTCATATTCGATCATCTTGCTTCGCTACTATTTTATCTATATGTTTTTTTTTAAATTTGAGTGCTCAAAGTGTTCCATCTGGAGCCACCCTGTTCTTTTTAGATAAATCCCTTTTCCTCTTCATTAAAATTAGTCTCTCCCTCTCTCTCTCTCTCTCTCTCTCTCTCTCTCTCTCTCTCTCTCTCTCTCTCTCTGTCTGTGTGTGTGTATTTGTGTGTGTATGCTCAGAATTTCATGATTGAAATCCTGATCTTCCTGAGCTGATGTAGAATTTCCTGACAAGAGTTTATCTTCTTAGTATCCCATCTTCTTTCCTTCTTGCTTTAGTTTATACCACTTCTTTTTTTTTTTAATTTTATTTTATTTGCATAACATATGTGTGGGTAATTCTTCAACAATAACCCTTACATAGCTTTCCGTTACAAATTTTTCCCCCCAACTTCCCCACCCCTTCCCTAGATGGCAGGATATCCACTACATGTTAATTATGTTAAAATATTGGCAAATCGAATATATGTATATATATTTCCAAACTTATCATTGTTGTGCAAGAAAAATCTTATCTACACAAACAATATATCAGATAAAGGAAACACAATGTAAGCAAACATCAATCAAGGAGTATGAGAATGTTATGTTGTGGTCCACATTTCGCATCCCTCTCTCTGGGTGTATATGGCTTTCTTCAGTGAACAATTGGAGGTGGTTTGAAACATATCATTGTTGAAGAGAGCCATGTCCATCAGAATTAATTGTCATATAGTACTGTTGTTGCCGTGTATAATGATCTCCTGGTTCTGCTCATTTCACTCAGCATCAGTTCATGTAAGTCTCTCCAGGCCTCTCTGAAATCATCTTGCTGGTCATTTCTTACAGAACAATAATATTCCATAATGTTCATATACCATAATTTATTCAGCCATTCTCCAATTGAAGGGCATCTATTCAATTTCCAGTTTCTAGCCACTACAAAAAGGGCTGCCACAAACATTCTTGCACATGTGGGGCCTTTTCCTTTCTTTATGATTTCTTTGGGATATAAGCACAATAGAAATGCTGCTGGGTCAAAGGGTATGCACAGTTTGATAACTTTTTGAGCATAGCTCCAAATTGTTCTCCAGAATGGCTGTATCCGTTCACAGCTCCACCAACAATGCATCAGTGTCCCAGCCCTCCCACAACCCCTCCAACATTCATCATTAACTTTTCCTGTCATTTTAGCCAATCTGACAGGTGTGAAGTGGTACCTCAGGGTTGTCTTGATTTGCATTTCTCTGATCAATAGTGATTTGGAGCACCTTTTCATATGACTATAAATAGTTTTAATTTCATCCTCTGAAAATTGTCTGTTCATATCCTTTGACCATTTATTGATTGGAGAATGGCTTGAATTTTTATAAATATGAGACAGTTCTCTATATATTTTTGAGATGAGACCTTTATCAGAACCCTTGAATGTAAAGATGATTTCCCAATTTATTACTTCCCTCCTAATCTTGTCTGCATTGATTTTGTTTGTACAAAAACTTTTTAACTTAATATAGTCAAAGTTATCTATCTGGTTTTCAATTAAGAGTTCCAGTTCTTCTTTGGACATAAATTTATTCCATCTCCAAAGGTCTGAGAGGTGAACTATATTACATTCCTCTAATTTACTTATAGTATCACTCTTTATATCCAGATCATGAACCCATTTAGATCTTATCTTGGTATGTGTATACCACTTCTTTTAAATGAGGTAGACCCTAGAAATCATATATTCTACTTATGATTTCTATCCTAACAAGTTTTAATAATGACTATGAGATCATTTTTTTTACTTTCTGTTAGGATCTTTAGTTTATTTTTGCTTGCTGCCAGTACTTTGTGCATTTGCCTACAGTCAACTGAGAGTTTTGTAATAGATTATTTGTCATTTGGGATCTTTTAGGCAATGCAACAAACATTTATTAAGTAGTAACTAAGTGCTTTTTTGCCACTGTGAAAAATTCTAGGAATACAGAAAAAGACAGACTCTACTCACAAAGAACTTGCATTCCAGTGAGATAAGACAACACATACAAGTGAACTCGGAAGTGAAAGGACTGGGGAGTGAGTCAGGATACCCTTGTTGAGACATGATGCTGAAGTCCAGAGGGCCAGGGAGCATGGTGGAAGTGGGGAATTAAGGTTAGTAGATCCAGCCTCCTCTCAAACATGGAAGTTCTAAGAGGAGCTCATCAATGGGATAAGGGAGAAGGAATGTTCCAGGGTAGAAAAACCTAAGGCATGATGTTGAAGTATATGAGAAATTTGGAGTAGATTTCACCTCCTTCCATGGTAAAGACTTTGTTTTATCTTCAAGAGTACATTTAAGAGGCTCATTACTATGAAAAGTTCCACTAACGGGAGGAAGGGTTTTATTGGGGGAAGGAGTATCCATATGAATGAAACCACTGATTTTTTGAAATCTCAAATATATGAAATGCCAGAGAATGATGATGATGGTGGCTTGAACTCCCCTGTTCATCATGGTAAACAATAGCAAATAAGACAAATATTCCAAGTATAGGATTAAAAGGAGAGTAGGGAAAAGAAAGGAGTCTTTCTTCCTATCCTCACTATTGGTTCAGTTTGTGGATGGATTGATTGTGAATAAAGATCTGGCTTCAGAGTCAGAAGGTCCAGATTTAAGTTTTACTTCTGACACATATTCAAGGTCACTGTGTGACCTTGGGCATGTTTTGGTATTCCTCTTGATGTGCTGAAGCATTCTGTAACTGGAGCTCCCTGTACAGATGAAACCATAGGATTGAATCTTTCCTCCTCTACCCTGAGTACTATGGCAGTAACATGTAAAACAGATCATGCATATTGCAACAATAAAGATCCAGTAGTAGCATTGTGATAACACTGAACAGTACATTATTTTATATTATGTGATGAATAATGGCTATTAATGGAAAAGATTTTTAGGATTTATTATTAATAGATATTTGTCATCAGTGAATACATATGAATGAGTTATAATTAACATATTAAGGCACTATCCTAAACAGTGCTGACTTCTGTTTACATTGGAATCATATTATGTGTTTCTTTTAAAAGAATAAATGTTTTATTGATTTTTTTAATATTGCTGTCACTTTCCAATGGTTACTTTCCCCCTTCCACAATAGAACCCTCTCTTGTAACAAAGAAACATAGCTAAACAAAACAAATCAATACCTTGCTTGTATCTGACAACATATTCTGTATTCCACTCTACCACAGTGGTTCCTGAACTTTTGGTTTTCAGAATTACATTATATGAACTTAAAAATTATTAAGAACTTTCATGGGGCAGCTAGGTGGCGCAGTGGATAGAGCACCAGCCCTGAAGTCAGGAGGACCTGGGTTCAATTCTGGTCTCAGACACTTCCTAGCTGTGTGACCCTGGGCAAGTCACTTAACCCCAATTGCCTTAGCAAAAAGCAAAAAAAAAAAAAAAATTATTAAGAACTTTCCAAAAAGGTTTAGTTTATGTTGGTTCTAACTACTGATATTTGCCATATTAGAAATGAAAGTGTCTTAATATTAGGAAAAGTGCTTTACCCTGAGAACCCTTGGAAAGAATATAAGGTTCCTTGAACTAAAATTTGAATCATTGTTCTACCAGTTCTCTTGAAGAGGAGAGAAACTTCTTGACTATCCTGTGAGATCAAGATTAATCCCTACATTTATTAGAGTTCTGATGTCCTTCCATGCTGTTTTCCTCTACATGATTCTAATTGTCCTCTGGCTTACTTAACTCTGAACAGGTTCATAGAAGCCTTCTTAGTTTCTCTGAATCTTTCCAATTTGTTATTTCTTTTGGTTCAATAATGTTTCATTATATTTATAGTGAAGCTTTAGGGCCTTAGAGCATGTCCAGCTCCCATATTGGAGGTGCCCAATTTCTCTGTTTTCTTACCTCATAGATGAGAGTAGCTGCTTTTGATTACCTATGCAGCTAGAACAGACTGGGTTTTTAAAACAACAGCAACATCAACAAACCCTCCAGACTTAGACCATTCTTTTATCCTCCTATGTATGCTTTCCTACTGCAACCAGGGAGTGAAAATCACAGCTCATGGGCACCATGAACTGAATCAATGGTGTAGGTGGGAAGGAGTACTTCCTTCTTTCCCCTTCTCTCTTTTTTCACTCTGTGCTTTGAATAATTGTTTTCTTTCGTGCTGTTTGTCCTTAATTTCAGGTGCAGTCAATGATCCCTGATGGACCTGGGATTTCAAGTCATGAAAACCTTGGAGCCAGGATTCCAAGTGGGATCTTGCAGCCAGCCAGCCAATCTGACAGGAAAACCCAGAGAAGCCATAATCCTGGGACTCAAGCCCAAAGGTTTCTTAGAATTTGGAACTTGGGATTGTACTAAGAAGCTATGGAACTAATTGGCTTCCCAGTCAGTCAATAAGCATTTATTAAGTAACCTACTATGTGCCAGACTCTGTGCTAAGTTAAAAAAAAGAAAGAAAGAACACAGTTCCTACCCTCAAGTTTACAATATAACAGGGGAAGACAATACATAAAAAGAAGCTATAAAATTGAGGGAGGAAGAAGAAAGGTACCTAATATGGATTCAAATTGGAAAAATTCAGAGAAGCCTCAGAATATGGCAGCCAGGTGAGAAATGAGATGCTCTGAGCTGAGGTCTCTTCTTAAATGGAGGTTTAGAGTTCATAGTCCTACCCTGTAATCAAAGAGGCAAAGGACAGTGATAAAATGGAAGACCAGGCTGATAGGATCTTGCAGGATAGAGAGATTTTCTCAATAATCATCTTCCTGGGCCCTTGTAGAAAAGTCAGAGAAGTAGTTCAGTAATGCAACCAGGTAAGAAACTGAGGGGATGCAGGAGTGAAGAATTGTAGAGTAAGTTATTTGTATATTTGTTAGCATACCTTTGAAATAATATGTCTTCTTAAAATTTATCTGACTTGTTAATGGCTAAATGGAACTGGGATTCAAGGGACTTCTTTCTACACTTGAGAAAACACTATTAGTGGGGACTGCAGCCATTGACAATAAGCTTAGACACTACCCCTTCCCCAATCCTACTAAAGAATCCTGGGGAAGGCATAAATTGTAACCAATCTGGCCTGCAGAGAATGGGAGCCAGGGTAGTAAGTGTTATATATTCATATACCACAATTTCTCAGCCATTCCTCAATCAATTGGTGTCAAGTCTACTTTGTTTCTAATTCTTTGCTACCACAAAATGTATTGTTATAAATATTTTTTGGATATAACCTCCTCAGGGCATATGCTCAGGAATGGTATCACTGAGTAAATGGGTGAATCAAATTATTTATATGTAAATAGATGCTTCTGAGGTTACTAATAATCCATATACTCCTAATAGGCAAAGATTTTTCGTACACTTAAGGCTGGCCTCTTAATTTATTTAGTAAATGAAACTTTTAAAAAATAAATGTTAAGGGCATCTAGATGGCACAGTGCATAGATCACCAGCTCTGAAGTCAGAAGGACCTGAGTTCAAATCTGGCCTCAGACATTTAATACTTCCTAGTTGTGTGACCCTGGGCAAGTCACTTAACTCCAGTTGCCTCAGCAAAAAGTAAATAAATAAAATAAATAAATGTTAAGAAAGGAATACAAATTTAATTCATATTTTCACTAGTTCACAATAAGTGGCATCTATAATAAGATTTTATAATATGGGGAATTTTTTTCTATTTTTTTCATTTTTCACACATATGTAAAGCGACATTTTTGGTTATATGTGTATATTCGTGTATTTGCATATGAATCATGTTGGGAGAAAAAAAGAACAAAAGGGAAAAATCATAAGAAAATGAAAGAAGAAAAAAAAATATGAATATAGCATGTGCTGATTTACCTTCAGTATCCATAATTCTTTCTCTGAAGGAAGATGATGTTTTCCACAGTTTATTGGGATTGCTTTGGATCACTGAACTTCTGAGAAAAACCAAATCTCTCATAATTGATTATTGTTCCATCTTGCTGTTGTTGTATACAATGTTTTCTTGGTTCTGCTTGTTTCACTCAGCATCAATTCATGTAAATCTTTCCAGGCTTTTCTAAAATCAGTCTATTTATTATTTTTATAGAACAACAATATTTCAATACTTTCATATACCATAGCTGATTCATCCATTTCCCAATGGATGGGCATTCACTCATTTTCCATTTCTTTGTTACTGCAAAAAAGAGCTTCTAAAAACATTTTTGTACATGTAGGTCCTTTTTACTCTTTTATGATTTCTTTCAGATATAGACCCAGTAGTAGCATTGTTGGATCAAAGAGTATGCACAATTTTATGGCCCTTTGGGCATAGTTCCAAATTGCTTTCCAGAATGTTTGGATCATTTCACAATTCCACCAATAATGCATTAGTGGCCCAATTTTCCCATATACCCTTCAACAATTTTCATTATCTTTTGCTGTCATCTTAGCTAATCTGATAGGTATGAGGTGGGTACCTTAGAGTTGTCTTACTTTGCATTTCTCTGATCAATAGTGATTTAAATAGTGTTTTTTTCCACTATTTTTTCAAATGACTATAATGGTTTCAATTTCTTCATTTCAAAATTATCTGTTCTTATCCTTTGACCATTTTTCAATTGGGAAATGACTTGTATTTTTATAAATTTCACTCGGTTCTTTATATACTTTAGAAATGAGGTATTTATCAAAAATCTTGATTGTGAAATTCCCCCCCCCCCCAGTTTTCTTCTTTCCTTCTAATCTTGGCTGCATTGATTTTGTTTGTGCAAAAACTTTTTAATTTAAAGTAATCAAAGTTATTCATTTTGCATTTCATAATGTTCTCTAATTCTTCTTTGGCCATAAATTACTCCTTTCTCAAAAAGTCTGATAGGTAAATTATCTTTTGTTCTCCTAATTAGTTTATAGTATCACCATTTATGGCCAAATCATGGACCCATTATGATTTTATTTTTATGTGAGGTATGAGATGTTGGTCTATGCAGAATTTCTGACATATTATTTTCCAGTTTAATGAGGAATTTTTTTAAAATTCGAAATCTCAATTTTTGGGAGGGCTAAAGATGAGAGAGGCCTCTAGAAGGGCATCTGTTTCTTTTCTAGTCTATTCCTAATTGTATCCACTGACTTAAATGCTTAACAGTTAGCTGGTGAGCATGCTCAACTGAAGCAATTTCTTTGTGGAGAAGGCTATTGAGTCTGTTTATGGAAAAATATTATGACTATAATAGAAGAGTTCAGATTCCTGATTTGGAGCATGTGCTTTGCAGACATTCTGTACCTGCTTCTGGTCCACTAATTATATGGTGAAGAGGATCTTTTGATAGGCTATGGATGCCTAAAATGGGGTATATCCAAAGTGAATCTCTTGATCTGATACTTTCCTGTCTGACTATAGCAGAGTGTGAAAGCAGAGAATGCTGTAAATCTGTGAGTTGGGAGAGAGAGCCCTCAAGCCTTTATTTCTCCCCAACATTTCCACAATGCCACTCATGAATGTCTGGTCTTGCTCATGTGATTATCTCTGTTTATTTGATTTATTCTTCTTGCTTTAGGTAAAAGAATGATAGAAACAGCCAGAATCTTGTAAGCCTCAAAAGGTGAAAATGGTGAACCAGCCAGGCCTGGGAGCCAGAGTCTATGCCAAGTTTTATAGCCAGTCACTTTGTGGCAGCTTTGAGGAACAGGAACCACCTTCAGGACCAAACCCATTGAACCCATCAGTAACTGAGCTGAAGACTTATCCAGACTCTCCCTTGCATTTGGAAGTGAACTTGGTATAACCAATGTACTTTAAAAACTGTTTTAAATACAAAAGCACTTTATCCAAGGACTCAAGTGAAAGAAGTGATGATATTATGCTTATTATCTAGTTATATATTTATGATAAATTTCCTTTTGCAAATGCTAATTGGTGTTAATGGATTAAATGGAACTGAGTCAATAATCACTGGTGGTTAACTAAGAGGTTTACTGGCTAGGCTCATACCTTAAACCCAAATCATTCAGTCTTTCAATGATTGACTAATAATAGGTCCCAGATCAAGCTCTACTTGGTCATTGTTTGGGACCTGATTGGCTAAGAGTAAATGTAAATAGCATTTGTTCTGTTTTGATCAGAAACCATAAGGGTCTTTTCCTCCCATATTGCTACATTTATTGTTTTTGACTAGATAAAAAAGGTCATTCTCTGCCTCATTTCTTACCTAGCTTTAATCACCCATTGGGCATTGTCTCAGTCATGCTGAGACTTCTTAAAGACCTTATTTAAAAAGACCAAGATCTTCCACTGCATCCAGGTCATATTCATCTATAGCTTGCCCTTTAACTCAGATGGCTCTGAAGGAGAAAATGAGACTGGTGACTTTGCACAGCCCTCCCTCACTTAAAACCCAATTCACTTATATGTCAAGGCATCACCTCTTTGATGTCATGATCTCTTGAAAGGATAAACAACCACCACAACATAAAGAACCACTAGGGAGACTCTAGAACCCTATGTGGGAGATATAGCCAGCCCAGTTCTGGAAATCCAATTTGTTTTCATTTATGTAGCCTGGGAGAACATGTCCAGAGTCTTGTTACAAATGTGAATGTGATTGTCAATGTGCTTTCTGCCTGGGAAATCCTGGCCTTTAAAAATCACAAAACTAAAAATATGGGGGAGAAGGAATGGTGTTCTAAACAGTAAAGAGAAAATCATTATGGGAAAACAACTCTCTTGAGTACTTATCATGATACCAGAAACTCTGAAAAGTGAGAAATAAGAAAATAAAAAGGCCTCAAAGACTCACTTGATCCATTTTGATTTTTGTTGTGAACATGCACTGGTTCCCTGGGTAGTAATAACAAGAAAAAAATATCCAAAGAGGTGGCCTGGCAACTATAGGAGTTGGTTGGGAAAATAAGGCTTGGGAAAGGGTGGTATAGATAATCTTATTTAATGCTCCTCTCTTCCCTATCCTCTATCAAGGTAGAAAAATGACCATCCTTAGAGCATGACTTACAACATGTTTTGCTGCTTAATCAGAAAGATCCGAGTTCAAATTTCGCCTCAGACACTTAATAGCTCTGTGACCCTGAGCAAGTTACTTAACCCTGTCTGCCTCAACTATAAAATGAAGATCATTTTAGCATCTATCTCAAAGCAAGGATCAAGAAAGATAATGTATTTAAAGTGCTTTGCAAACCTCTAAATGCTGTGTAAATATAGTTGTTATTATGTTAATAGTAAAAAATGAGAGACAGCTGTGATATAATAGAGTCAGAATTCTTGGGTTTAAGTGCTCAGTTCACCAGTTCCTGGTAAGAAATTTTATCTTTATGACTTTTAGTCACTTCATCCTCAAATGAAAATAATATCTGTACTATTTATAATAATTATAGGAACATCAGTTTAGAGCTGGAAGGCACTTTAGAAACAGTATGTATTGGTGAATGTTTAACAACCAGCTTGGGAGGGATACACAAGACACTTTTAAGTTTAATCTGTATTGTTGACATTTTCCCTACTATTTTTAAAGACTAGACAATCAACAAAATGATAAATCAAGATTACTTTGTTGATTTCTTAGATGAAAATGCTCACAATGACAATTTAACAATTGGCTGTGCACCCTCCATGTTGTCCAACTCCTTTACTTTACAGAGGGGGAAATCAGAAAGACAGAAAGGTTATGCTGTTTGTTCAACATTTTATAAACAGCAAGTGGCAGAAGCAGGATTTGAACTATCTTCTCTGATCCCTTATCTAAGACTTTCTGTTTTACATCATGCTAAGTAAGATGTCTTGTGTAAACTGTTAACTTTTTCTAGGTTAGCTTGATAGATAATATGGGAACATCACACACAGATTGCACCAAACCTCTAACTCAAGCATCAGTGCTTTATATCAAAGTCACCTTAGGTGTCATATATTCTATATACAAGTTATGTTGGTTAAAAACCAACTTTCTGGGAGGAAATTATGTACATGGCATACTTTTAAGTTTAACTTGAATTATTAACCTTTTCTCCATCATTTTCTTAAGTCTAATCAAGCGTTGATTTTTAGCATTTACAGATTTCTGTAGTTTGAATGCTCCCATTGAAAATTTAACAATCAATTCTTTTGGGCAGTTGAACTAGCTCTACTACATCCCTACCTGTATCCCAGAATCATCAGCCACAATTATTAATATCAAATCAATGTGAAAATGAAATGAACGTATAAAGACCATTTCTCTGCCAGTTAAGAAACTGACAAAGATTTCTTCTCCTGTTCAAGCAGATTTTATAATATAAAGATAGAAAGAATCTTAGAGATCATCTAGTCCATTTTGCAAATTAAAAAACTGAGGCTCAGAAAATTAAATAATTTGCCCAAAGTCCCATTGGTAAAACAGATAAAACTGAGTCCCAGTAGGACTCAGTAAATTAAAAGAGTCAGGTTTTCTAACTCCACATCCAGAATTCTTTCTACTTTACCAGCCTGCCTCCTTGGAGATATATTGAGAAATTAGGAGGACCCAGAAGTCCTGAAGGTTTCATTTGGTATAGAATCTCAGGACTTTTTTAGAGCTGGAAGAGATCTAGAGATCTGATACCTCCAGGGATTAGCCAGGCAACAACTCAGCAGATCTCCTGGGCAGGGAATGGGGGGTGGGGTAAGAAGCTATGGAAGTTGACCTGCTTATCAGCTACAGTGATTGAAAAGACTCAGACTGTTTTACATGCCACAAAAAGATTTAGGGGGGACTTTTCAGACAAGGTAGAGAAAGGTAAGAGCCCAGGTCTTCCAAGTGGCAAGTGGAATTCTTAGAATAATAACTTATCAGGTACCTACAATGCTTTGAACACACACACACACACACACACACACACACACACACACACACACACATATATATATATATATCTGATAAACCACTTATTTCATTAGAAAAAT
The DNA here is from genome assembly GCA_023553655.1 of Myrmecobius fasciatus. Lineage (NCBI taxonomy): Eukaryota > Metazoa > Chordata > Mammalia > Dasyuromorphia > Myrmecobiidae > Myrmecobius > Myrmecobius fasciatus. Next base: position 442,189 of record JAJPUD010000469.1, on the reverse strand, counting down.
TTTGCTCAGAATGAGGACTTAGAGGGCTTTGCTACTAAACCATTGTGTGGTCTAAGAAAAATCCCTCCAGTTTTCTAAAGCTTCAATTTATTTATTTTTTATAAAATGAGATGAGTGATCTTGATGATATCTAAAAACCTTTTATCTTGAGCATTCTGAAATTTTGTGATCTTCATCATAGCTTGGTGATGGACTTAAGGAAAGAATGATTATACTCATGTTTTTTGTTTGTTTGTTTTGCTGCTTCAATGGAATCTCATCAAATGATCCATGGTACCTTTTTTTATTGTGCTATTGCACAATATCTATCAGACAGACCCACCCATGCTTTCTCTTTCTGTATGACATACTCATTTCCTCCCATAGGTCTTCTATAAGCAGCTCATTAATCATTCTGAGCATCTTTCTCTAGGTCTCTTGACATTACCTTGGTATCAGTGGTTAGGTACCAATGACTGTCTATCAGTCATACCTATATCTTCCCATATTATTGGTCTGCCTTATTTTCTGAGCAAGCATTTTTTTATTAATTTATGCCATTCTTCTTGGGCAGTGCTTCCTTGGTAAAATGGTGCATTCCCTTCTTTCTTATCATGTATCTTTCCATTGACTTTTGGTTGACCTTAACTTTAATTTTATTACCCCTGTCATTTTTTTCCAGATTTCTAATCACATAGCATCCTTGGTGTTAACAAGATGGGCCTTTGACTCATGGAAAAGCTTGAGGGTCATTAAAAGCACCGAGCAATTCCCGAAATATACTCCTCTCTTTTTGAGAGGAAATGGAAAAGTTGCTGGCTTTATAGCAAAGTGACAGTCCCAAATTCTGCTTCTATCTCTTCCTATTTCTGTGGTCCTGGACAAGCCACTTTTAATTTCTCTGGGTCTGTTTCCTTGTTTGTGAAATAGAGAGTTAGGTCAGGTGTCCATTTGTTGACTGATTGAGTGTTGCCTCTAAATCTATGTTCTGGGACAAGATGGAGAAACTGAGATATAGACAAGATAAGAGAAGTGAAACCTGAAGTTACATGGCAGATCAGTGGTAAAGACATGGCTAGACTAGAGTCTTTGCTCTTTCCCTAAATTCTGAGACCACCCATGGTCTCAGAGGGAAGATGATTGGGGTACAAATCCACAAAATAGTGTGTTTGTAAAAAAAAATTTTAAGGGCTCTTTGGAATTGAGGCTTTCCTTCTGAGTGTCAGTGATACAGCCCAGAGCACAGTAGAGAAGGGTAGTAATTTCCCTGCATATGGCATATCATTTGTACTTCTTGGCAGTCTGATTTGAACAAATACTTCTTGACAGCCATTTAGGGGAAGTCCACCAAGGCAACTGTCAAGGAAACTGAGCTCCTCATATCAACAATATGAGCCATATTTTAAATAGTCTGGAAATCCTGACCTAAATCAGAGAGAACTCTGAACCTGGCTTGGCCCTTCTCCATACCTCCCCCCCCTCAAACTGAAGGTATACCAGGAAGTGTGAATGACAAGACAAAATGGTTCTTCCTAAGCTAAGAGGTAGGAGAAAGGAATCTTGAGTCAGATCTCAATTTGATGGTATAAAGCCTTTTATGTTTTTTTTTTAGCCAGCACAGAGTCGATGTTGAAAAGGGATTGATTCCCTGTGGACATTAAAGTCCTCAGGTTGTAGACGACATTATATTGATCGCTGAAAGTCCTAAGACCCTAGAGACTAACAGAAGATATCTATAATCCCTCAAAGGAATTTGATCTATCTATCTGCACAGAAAAGATCAAATAGACAATGAGCTAGACTCACAGTTGGAAAGACCTAGAGGAGAAGGAGTTCAATTGCCTTCAAGAAATTTGAAAGCACTTTCACTGGCCCCAAGCTACCAATGATAGAAAAGATCCATCTTTTCAATGTGAACATTTTACTGTATGTGTTGCTATATAGTAGAAAGATGGAAAATATCCCTGCCTCCAAAGTACTAAAAATGAGCTTTCCATAGAGGTAATGTAAAAACCACACACAACATACACCCAATGAGGAATTTTGGAGAAGAGCAGAAAAGAAGAAAACATCAGAAACTTGCATGATGAAAAGAATATATGGATTGTTCATATAGTAAGAGTGTGGGATGACTGGTAGACAGCCATAATGCTCCAATTGTTATCCTCATAATAGAGGAGGAAGTGAGAAAGATCTCAGAAAATTGTGGACTCTCTCTTTTGAACTTTGGTGAAGATAAGATTGAGAATTCCAAGGGATAGGCAGACAGGGATAGGTTGCAATCTTCATCATTGGATGGAACTCCCCAAATCAGAGATCACACATCCATTTGGAGATTTCTATACAAGTGCCTCAGATATTCTGAGAACTCAGGGATGAGTCACATTCACCAAGGAACCATTGCTGTCACAGATACAGATCAATCACCATTTTTTCCATACATCAGGATATACTGGCTGCCATTCAGCATATTATAGCTTCTTCATCTTCACGCCCTTCTGATATTGACTTCTTGCTATCTCAGTCTACTTGGGACTCTTCACAGCACACATGGATAACTGATCTTTTCAAAGCTGATCACCAAATCTCCATTTATTTTTTTTTAATTAGTAAAAACCATAATTTGAAAGAGCTTAATTGAGTCTATGCACCAGGGATGAGCATTAGAGATGACATTGAGTTTCAGGTGGCCTATGAGTCAGTTTTGTACTAGATTGTTATTATGTGCTTGTCAAACTGGAACTTATGTTCTATTGTACCAGAGAGTGCAGAAGTGGATGGAGGATATGGTTCCAAGAAGCCTGCAGAGGCGTGGTTGTGGTGGTCTGGCATTTTTCCCCTTTTGTTTTGCCTGATCTTATGTATCCTCAGCTGTTCTACCTCTGGAAAGGCAATGGACTATGTATTTATCTAGTTTGTTTGTGTTCCCTAGGGTTCTTGTGTAGTTCACACCTGAGTCCTGTACTGCCTAGTAATTGGAACACTGAATTAATTACATCCCAGAAGTAATCATATGCTGATTGTATGCCTTTCAAATATGACCAAATTGAGTTGTATCTGATCCTTTGGTGATGAGTTCAATTCTTCATCAATAGGGGAAGATTTTATAGTGGAGAACATTTTCATGGCAGACTGAAACTTGTAGGGGATGGGTTAGAGATCATCCACCAGATCAACTGGAGGCAGTTAGGTAGCACAGTGGATAGAGTGCAGGGTCTGGAGTCAGGAGGACCTGAGGTCAAATCCAGCCTCAGACACTTCCTAGCTGTGTGACCCTGGGCAAGTCACTTAACCCTGTTTGCCTCAACTTCCTCATTTTCAAAATAAGATAGAGAAGAAAATAGCAAACTACTCCAGTATCTTTGCCAAGAAAATCCCAAATGGGGTCACAATGATTGGACAGGAATAATTGACAAAACAATAACACCAGACCAGATTGACCCAGTCTCTGGGTAGACTAAGATATTAAACAGAATATAATGTAAATAATGCTTCTCTTTGCCTCAGGCTTTTCAGAGAATATATTCTGGGGAGAGTAAATTAACAAGATATATTTTCACTTTTCCACTCTCCCTAGGCTCCTCCCAAACTTTACCTACTAAAATCACTTTACTTTTGACCTCAGCTTCCTAGAGTTAGAGCTAAAAAGAGATCTTATAGGTAGTCCAATATCTTCCTTTAGAAAGGAGAACATTGCTCTCTTCAACAGGTCCACAGCAATGTCAGTGATGGGATTCAGGTTTTGGGATTCCAAATTCAGCACTCCTAACTACATATCACAAATATTTCTTAGGTTGAGAGCTTAAGATAATAATTTTCCTCTGACAGACTGTATTTACTGGCAAATTTCTATGAAAATGAAAGTTAATTCCAAGTTATTTAGGAATTATATGAACTGTGTCTTTGATGTTAAGTATCTGGAAGTAAACAGGAAAATTCAGTTAATCCTTCAACTAGATAAAAATTGGTTTGTTGTCTCCAAAGCAGCCCAAACAATCAACAACATTTTCTACCTTTCATCAAGAGGCTTAAAAGGATGTGCACAATTCTAGATCAGGATTATGAGAAAATGGCAAGAAAAATGTTTTAGTTAAATCCAAGAGATTGGCCAAAAAGGTCACAGAATTGTGTTTATTAGGAGATGAGATAATAGATTTTGCTTCTGTCTATGGTAGGTGTGTATAATCTGTAATTTACTCTGTTGAGCACACAAAGGTATGATGAAGTAATGAACATTTTCTTTGAAATGAAGGTGATGATGATCTCTAAGGGAAGAAGGGAAGAAAAAGAACGGAAAAAATTACATGATGCCTATTATGTATTTAAAAGAAATAGCAAGTTGCATATAATAAATTTGCAGTTTCATAAGCAATAATCTTTTTTATTAGGATATGTTAGGGAAATGCTTATTTTATTTCATAAATTACAAATTAAATAAATAAAATTTTTAAAGAGAAATGATCATAATGGTGATTCCTAATTCTTCCATGCAAACCAAATTTAGCCCTTTTTCCACATGATAACTCTTCAAATATTTGAAGACGACAATTATGTCTCACTTGAGTCATCTCTAGGCTAAATATATTCAGGTTCTGTCCCCAATTCTCTTATAATATGAACCCCAGGCCTTTTACCATACTATTTATACTCCTCTGGAAATTCTCGAGTTTTTGTGTGTCCTTTCTAATAGAAACCAAGAATCATTTTCCTGATAATAAGAGCTCATAGGATATAAACAAGCAATTCTGGAAAAAAAAAACCAACTCAATAATCATCACAAACTATTAACAAATATATGGAATATTGTTCTGAATTGCTACCAATAAGAGAAATGCAAAACAAGACATCTCTGGGTTTCAGTTCATAGCCAACAAATTCACAAAAATGACAAAAGCAATATATAGTTAGTGTTGGGAGTCTTCAGAATAGGAAATCAATCAATAAGTATTTGTTAAGTGTTTACTACATGTGAGGCACTATAACAAGGTCTAAATATTTTGATCCAAAAGTGAAATAGTTCCTATCCCCATGAAGCTTATATTTTAAGACAAAGATAACATGTACATATGTAAATTTATAAATAATACATAAAAAAGAATTCAAAGTAGTTTTTGGAGGGAGTGCACCAGCAAACTTTTCCAATATCTTTGCTAAGAAAACCCCAAATGAAGTTGGACAAAATTGGAATAACTCAGCAGCAGCACTTTTAGCTAGAGTGATCAGAAAAGGATTCATGCAGAAGGTTGTACTTAACCTGAGGGAAACCAGGGCAGGTAGGTGGCTCAGTTTTTAGAACTCCAGCTTGGAGTTAGGAAAGTCTGGCTTACATTCGGCCTCATATATTTACTAGCTATGTGACCCTGGCCATGTCTCTTAACATTTGCTTATCTCAGTTTTCTCATCTATAAAATGGGGATAATAATAGCACCTATTTCCCAAGGTTGCTGTAAAAATCAAATGAGATAATAGTTGTTAAGAGCTCAGCATAGTGCCTAGCACATAGAATGCACTATGTAAATGTTAGCTATTATTGTTTTTGTTGTTATTTTTATGCCAAGAGGCAGAGATGGGAAAGAAGCATGTTCCAGGCATGGGGGCAGGCAGTGTGAAGTCACATTAAGGGAGATAAGAATATTGTAGGTGTGAAACAATGAGCAAGTCGATTTGACTATATTGCAGAGTGATTAGGAGGGAGTAATGTGTAGGAAGATTGGAAAGGTAGGAATGGCCTAGGTTATGAAGAAATTTAAATGCAAAACAGGAGTTTGTATTTGAACCTAGATAGAATGGGAAACCACTGGAGTTTATAGAGTCTATGTGTGTATATATGTTTGTGTGGGTGGGTGATGGGTCTGATATTGATATAATCCACCCTGTTCTTTAGAAAAAATCATTGGTGTTTTAGTGAAAGCTAGATTGAAGTAAGGATAGGTTTTAGTCCAGGTGAAAGGTAATAAGGGTCTGAAAGAGGGTAGAGACTATGTCAGTAAAGAGTAGGGAACATAAGTGAAAGGATGGAGGGAGATGTAAAAACATTTGGCAACTGATTGCATACACATATACACATATGAATGTAATGTGATATAATAACAAAAATCACACTTAAAGATTTAAAAACAAAAATAAATTAAAACTACAGTGTAGTGAGGTCCCATGACTGGACCCTATAACTCCCAGGGTTCAGATTTCTGCAACACATATTTTCTCTGTGATTTATCAGTGAGTATATCAGCCAGTCTATCAATAAGCATTTATTAAGTGCCTATTATGTACCATGCAGTGTTCTAAGCAATGGGGATAAAAAGGCAAACAACAATTTCTGCTCTCAAGAACTTAGTCATCTAATGGGTAGAAAAACATGCAAATAGCAATGTATAAACAACATTTATTTATTAAGGGGAATGGAAAAAGGTTTCCCATAAAAATAAGATTTTAACTAGAGCTTGAAAGAAGTCAAGAAGGTGAGAAACAAATAAAAATAATGAAATAATGGGAAATTTTTCTTCCTCTAACTCAGGGGGTTCTTAAACTGGGCTCCTTTCCAGACTTCAAACTCTGGCTCTAGGTGAGTCTTAAGGGCTGAACCCAATTTAGAAGTGACAAAGGACTGTTAGGGGTGGGGATAAGGGTAAAGGTTAGTGAAATCTGAACCCAGGTATAAACCCTATTTTTTAGCCTCTCTTCTCCAATTATTCCATATTTAAAGACAGGTAACTGGGAATCAGCAGTAGGCTTTCAACTTCAAGCTCCTTCTGAATTTCACATGACTCTTGCCAAAGGGATGCTGAGATCAGTGGAGCTTTTGGCCAGAATTCCAAGTACAACACCAAAGAAATGCATGTTATATGGATTCTTAACCTGGGCTTTATAAATTTATTTTAATAACATTTTGATAACTATTTCAATATCAACTGATTTCCTTTGTAACTATATGTTTTGTTTTGTAGATTTGAAAGCATTTTTTTTCCTGAGAAGAGGAGCATAGGTTTCACCAACCTGTGTACACAACAGAAAAAAAAAAAAGATTAAAAGCCTTGCATACATCTTGTTGACTTTTGATTAAACGTAGGAAATAAGGAGGGGGGAAATGAATCTAAATTAAAGAAAATCTAGGATTTTGCTCTCCATCTTTGTCTTGCTATTTCAATCTCTGTCTGTTTATTTGTCCATTTGTCTTCACTTCCTTCATCTTTGCTCTCTTTCTCCCTCCCTAATCTGGTTTAAAGAGTAAAAATTATCTTTGCCATAATTTTTTCATCCTATCAACAATGTGTTTCAATTTGGCTACTTTATTTTGGATAGCTGCTCAAGTTCCTTCAAATGGACTATGTATTTTAAAAAGCACCTTTTATAATAATCCCCAAATGAATATTTATAGAGCATAGACATGGGAATGGCTAATAGTTCCTGAGATTCTGTTGTATCAACAGTCTTAGCTGAGTGAGAAAAGGCATCTGGGGATGAAAACTTACTGGCACACTCTTAGATTTCACTGACATCCCCAGAGACAGAAAGAAGGGGAGGGATGAGGAAACTCAGAAAGAGAATTCTCTAAACCAGGAAGATCTCAATTGAGTCCTAATGGCTAAAGACAGTTCAGCATTCTTGGAAATCCCTAGAAGCAAATTCTTTTGGAAGGCCAGGGAGACTCCAAGAAATATATCTTGAAAGTCAGAAACCTAGTTCAAAGAATCATGGAATATAGAGGAGAGAGCTTCACAGGCTAGTTTAATCTGTATAACATACCCAATAAGGGATTATCTAGCCTTTGCTTGAAGACTGTTAATAAAGGGGAACTCATAACCTTAAATTAAATGAAGTACAAAAAATTACTTTATACACTTTAATGTACAATATGAATATCAGTTATAATAACAATTCAAATCTGGTAAAAGTGTATATAGTAATACATGATGATAATTATCTCTATCACATATTGCTATTATTTTTATCCCCTTAGGTGGTCAATTCTTCCTTGAGATAGATAGCTCTAGTCGTTAGGAGTTTGTCCTTATATCAAGTCTAAATTTGCCTTTTTGTCACTTCTAGCCATTACTCCTATTTCTGATCCCTGGATCAAGAAAAAAGTTTAATCTTTCTTTGAGTAAACAGCTGTCAAATATTTTAAGACAATTAATATGTTCCTTTCTAATTCAATTCAATAAACATTTTTCAGCACATACTTTGTGCAAAGCACTGGTAATCCAGAAACAAAGAAAGGAAGGAAGGAAAAAAAGGAAGGAAGAAAGAAAGAAGGAAAGAAGTAAGGAAAGGAAGAAGAAAGGAAAAGAAGTAAGGAGGGAGGAATAAAGGAAGGATCTCCCTCTTGCCTTAAAGTAGGTTAAATTCTACTGCTAGAAGTGGAAGTAGGGGTGAAGAGATATATGTATATACACACATATACAAAAAACTCAGAAACAGAACACAGAAACAAAAACAAACAACAGCTGAGGATGTAAAAGAGAGTCAGGAAAGATTTCATGAGGAAAGTGGCCCTTGAATTTAGCTTTAAAGGAAAATAGAGATTCTAAGAAATGGGGTGAGTAGTGGATGCCTGCCAGGAATGAGAGACAGTCTAAGCAAAGACATGGAGACAGGAGATGGAATATCAAGTTTGGAGAATAGCTAGAAGGTCAGTTTGGCTAAGTACAAGAAGGATGGTAATATGAAATAAAACTGGAAAGATAGGTTGAAACTAGATAACAAAGAACTTTGTATGTCAGACTGAGGATGATGTATTTTATCCTAGGGGAATTAGGAAGCCACTGAAGATTTTTTTTTTTAGCAAAGGAGTTACATGAAATGAAAACTTAGAAACATCAATTTGGCAACTATATGGAGGATGGATTAGAGAAGAAAGGGCATAGATAAGGTAGCTATTGCCATAGCCCAGGAAAGAGGAGATGAATCCTTGAATGAAGGTAATAACTGTATGAGTGAACAGAAGGAAACAGAAGAATCCAAGAGATGTTACAAAGGTAGAATCAGAATTCCAATTAATTGAATGTAGATGAATCCAAGTTTTTAAACTTAGATGACTGGAAGGATGGTAGTTCTTAAACTGAAATAGTCTTCTTCAGTCTAAATATTCCTAGTTCAGTCTTCATGTAGTCCTCATATATAGCATGAACTCAAGGCTCTTCACCATTCTTTTTGCCCCTCTGGTGCTGTCCAGCATATCAATCCCTTTCCTGAAAGATGGCAGCAAGAAGTGAACATTACACTTCAGATTTAGAAGAGCAGAAGACAGTAGAACTCCTATCTTCCTGGACCAGGATGCTATGCTTCTTGCAATGTTAAATTGTGATTGCTCACGTATTGAAACATTGACATTTGCAAAATGCTTTCTTTGTGAAAACCCTTTGAGGTAGTTGTGAAAATATCATTATATCCTCATTCTATAGATGTGCAAACTGAGAATTAGAGCTATTAGTTGATTTACTCAGAGTCCCACAGTTTGTGTTTGAGCTGGTACTCAAACCCAGGAATCACACAGCATCTGCTCTTGGGTCTGAAATAATGACTGTATAGCTTTAGTTCATAGCAACTGAGGTGACTGAGAAAGAAAGTTTCCCCTATTGGACACAAAGCAGGCTTACAACAAATGCTGGTTGAACTTTTACAAGACTCTATTGCCTCCAGTAATTCAGGACTTAGAAAACAAATGTGCAAACATTTCCTGTATCTTCTCTTATCTCTATGAATGAAATAATTTTGCTGTAATACATCCAAGGAAAAGGTAACAAGAGTTGGTGAAGTTGGTAAAAGGTGCTCCACTCACTCTGCACATATATATAGATTTATATAAAAGAGAAATTTGGAAGCACTGATTCACTTTACAAAAATTATTTATTTAAAAGGAACTCCTCTTCACCTCATACTCACTAACTTCACAAAAGAATGAACATAGTTAAGAAAGATTGTAGAAATACAGAGACACCAATACACTGACGTTGAGAATGTTTCTAACCATTTTGGAAAACAATCTGAAACTATGCTAAGAAAATGACTCGTTTACTCTCACCATAAGGAATATAGCCCCAAGAAATTCAAAAATAGAAAGAAAAATCTTACATAGGTGGAAATATTTATAGCACATGTATATTTGTTGTAGTAAAGACCTGGAAAGAAAAGAAGTGGATATCCGTTGATTTGAGGAACGACTAAACAAATTGTATTGTAAGAATTCATGAAATATTACTGTGTTATATGATGAATATGAAAATAACAGAAACATTGGAAGATTTATGTGAATTGATATACAGTGAAATAAGAAGAACCAGAGAAACACTATCTATCATGTCCATAATAATACAAATATAAGAACAACAACAAATCAAAATTGAAAGTTGAATAAATATAATGACCAGGTCTGACCCCCCAAAATGAAGCCCTTTATCTTGTTTGGAGAGGGCGGAGACTAGGCTTTAAACACTGAATATAATGGCAGACTTGGTTAATATGTTCACTAGTTTTGCCAAACATTTTCCCTTTTAATAAGAAAGAAAAACTCTCTATTATAAGAGATAGTTCTCTGGGTGAAGTAGAATGAAGGTTATATGAAAACAAAAGCTATAAATAAAGCAGATTTACTTAGAGAATTCTCTTAATGCCTTTAAAATAGAATTCCATCTACAAGATCTTTATTGATTTTTAATATCTCTTAACACATTTACTGAGGATATATGGACAGAGCACTGGAAATGGAGTCAGAGAACCAGGCTTTGAGTCCCAGCTCTGCTACTTTCTATTGGTATTTACATGGGGAAATCACTTCCCTTCTCCTGACTTCAGTTTTCTCAACTGTAAAGTGAGGGTCAATTGCATGGATATTCCCCAGACTTCCTTCCAGCTTAAAAATTTATAATCCCATTGTGTAATATGAAGTTCATTTGTGTATGACTACTCCTTCCTCCTCCATCTTGCTTCAGTCTCCCTTCAAACATCCCACCTTAAAAAAAAGTTGTAATAATGGACAAGTTGGATTTAACAACCCCTATAAGCCCCCTTTCCACAATAGTTCTATAAATTTTAAGTAATTTCTGGGATTAATCCTATTCCATAAATTATTGTAAGAATGATGAAAATCTCAGAATGAAAAGATCAGAATCTAAGGAAATTAACCTTAAATTGTAGCAATAAAACAATTAGACATGGAGAAAGATGTCCTTGATGCTGGTAACCAAGGGAAATTAAAGAATGCATTCTCTGTGCATTCCAATTCCTGGACAGATCTTGATGCTTAGTATAACATCTGACTGAGCTTTTGCACTTTGGCCTCAGTTTCCTTCCCAATTTCTTTTTTCTATAAGATATCATAGGCTGGTGATGTTTTGTGAATCCTAAAAGACAAAAGGTTTTCCAAGGCACTGAACTTTCAGATGTATGTGAGAGGGAGGGATTGGGGGAAAGCTTATGGTGATTAAAAATCATGGCAGAGTATGAAAAATGTCCCCTGAAGCTTAGGGCGGTTTGTTTATAAATATAGGTCTTTAGGAGGGCCTGAAAAATGAACATGATCCTATAAAAACTTTCACTTCTTCTAAGCAGCTGCATGCTGTGTGCTAAATAAATCATCTCTCTTGTTACCTTATACAAGGAGCATAGAAGAGATGTATTAGAGCTTAAAAAGAAGAAAAAGAAAAAGCCCAAAGTCCTTGGTATGGATTCAGTACTTGCTCAATGATCTGTACTCACTCCATGCTGAATTTTGTAATCCGGGGGAGAGCAACCTTCCTAGCTTCCAGCCAATGGAGGAGAGAGAGCATGAAACAGACAGACCAATAGACAGACAGACAGACAGACATAGTGAGATGATAAAGATTGAGATAGCTATATAGATGGATAGCTAGATAGATAATCAATCAAAGGAGAGAGTTATTCAATTAACAGCTACAATCATCCAAATAAGACCCTCTGGAAATTTATAATATATATAACATGATGAAGAAAATTTCCAGGGCTTGTGGTCCCTATTAATGAATGGTCACCCTTCCCAAGGACTTACCTATTATTCTTGGAAACATTGAAGTCAGTTGCTAAGCCACATCTGTTTGTCTACTCTCTAAAGAGACCATATTTGATTAATTGTGGGAACTTCTTTCAAAAAAAGGAGAAAGATTTTCTTGAAGCTTTAAGATCCACTGTTGCAACTTTATTTCTATGTCATCATCTTGATAGAGGGCAGAGAGATAAAGCTGAAGTACTAGGTATCCACAGAAGATGAAGCAGCATTGAAGAAATAATCATGGAAATCAATGAAAAAAATAGGATTTCATTTTTAAACACTTAGTTTACTCATGAGGTTCTAGGCATAAACCTATTACATAAAGCAAGACACACCTTTCTTTAGAAGCACAGAAGACAATGAGAATTTTGTTTCATTGTTAAATTGATTTGTTTTCAATAATGGAATTGTTGGTTGTCCTTCATTCTTGAAGAGAACCAGAACATCAGGGAGGTGATGTCACGACATGTAAGTGAATTGGCTTTGCGGAGGGAAGACTGTACAAAGTCACCAACTTCACTTTCTCCTCCAGAGCCATCATGGTTGACTGACAAGATATAGATCAGGAGAACTAGAGATGGACTAAATGCAGTGGGAGACCTTGGCCTTTTTAAGCTTTGACAGATCTCTTGCCTTAGTAATGTCACACCATCTCTATGTCCAGTGTCTGTAAAACACGAAAAGGGGGTGCTGCGACCAAATAGTGTGCTCCATTCAAAAATGTAACAGGAAACAAATTTCCCCATTGCTCCAAGGAAATTAGAGGTAAATTCCAATTCTTACTAATGGAAAGGCAGGAGAAGGCCCTGTGCCAGAAAGCCTGCATCTTGCTTTAATGGACATCTCTCACAGAGGACAAACCATACTCTCCCTCAAATACTCTCATCATCTGTAGAAAGACTGAGTACAGACATAGAATACACAATAGAGAGACATTTGTGCAGGAAACACACATGATCTCAGCAACTTGCACTTCTGACTCTACAAGGCTCTGATGACTTTTCTTTCTCTCATTGGTATCTCATATTATTTTCTTTGAATGCAGTGTCTCTGCTGGGCATATTGCTCCACAGGATTTCCTGGGTATGCTCTTTGATGGGCAGAGCATCTCCTACCCTAAAGAATCCTAGAATTTCCTCACTTAAAGAGAGAAGAAAAGAAATCTCCTTTTTCCACTAACAATCCCTTACCCCCAAATTAAGGAGAAAAATAAGAGAAGAGGAAAATAATTATCTCTCAGGAACTGGCTATGTTCTCAAAAAAAAGAGCTGCCTTCCAGACTGCTAGGGATGACTATTAACTGACGGGTAACTCCCTCAGAAAAAAAGTGATGAAGAATTGGTTTTCTTGTTTTTTTAAAAAGCTACGGGGGATCCATCAGTCTATAATATCATCAATTGATGGAGAAACTTTTTCACACCTCCTAAAGGAGCAATGAAAATAAACACTTCTTTATATTTCTTTTACAAGCTGTTGAATGGGCATCCTATTTCACAGCCTTTACAGTCTTGGAATAAAACACTCAGAATGTGGACCACAATGAGGTCTCACACCTTTTACAAAGTGAAAAATTCTACTCTCAAAATCTGAAAAGGTGGCCATCCACCCTTTTAAATGGGCCAATGTGACTGCTTGTTGTTGTTTGTCCCTCGTTCTTGAAAAGGGCCATTGACATCAGGAGGCTGATATCTTGACCTGTGGGTGAACTAGATTTAAGTGAGTCAAGGCTGTGCAAAGTTGCCAGCTTCACTCTCTCCTCCAGAGCTATCTGGATCTGATGGCAAGATATAGATTATGACAACTGGAGATGGCCCTGGATGAAGTGGAAGAGTCTATCCCTTTTAAGCTAAGGTTTTTCCAGGTTTCAGTATGTCTGAGCTGTACTTTGAGGATCTTTATAGGAAAAATACTGTCAATTCCTTTTGGGGAGACCCTAAACACAAACTATTCCCAAGCTAGGTTTTAGAGATTTCCCTCCAAGTTTCTACTCTAGGGTGAAGGTTAAATAAGACAATGAGGGTGAGAAAAATCTAATCTCTTTTCTTTGAGACTTAGTCTATGAAATTAGAGAATGTTAGTACAATCCTTGATAAGAAAGGTCCTAGTGGCTTTTGCAGCAGATATATAGTTAAGGCATTGCCACCTACTCTATGGCATCTAACTATTCCAATGTGAAAGAGGCTATTGTTTTTGATATCTGCCTCCTACACCCTGCAGTTTTATTAAGTGGAGTGAGAGATTCAATTGAATAGATTAACTCCCTTGCCCAAAAATATATGCTAGACACTGGAAACATGTTATATTCAAGGGATACAGACATTGAAGCTTCACCAAGATAGCTGGGGATTGAACTGGTCACAATGAATCAGTTGAAGTTTCAATTGAAGAATGCGGGGGTATGTATCCTGAAGAAGAGAAGGTTTAAGGGTGATGAGAAATTCAATTTCAAGTATTTGAAAAGGTCTTCCTTTAAGTGGAAGAAACATCCAATTTATTTTATGTAGACCCAGAGGACAAAACTAAAAGCACTGAGTAAAAATTACTTAAAAGCCTATTTTGGTTCACTTGAAGAAAAGATTTCCTAATGCTAAGATCTGTCCCAAAGTGAATTGCTTTCCCCTTTGACTTCAGAGATGTCACATTCTCTTGGTTTCCTAATTTCTACTCTGGCTCTTTTGCTCAGTTCTCACCCTACTTCCTGCTCTTTTAATTTGAGTAGTCTTCAAGGTTTTGTCTTTGGCCCTCTTTCCTTCTGTTTTTAGACTATCTCCTCTGGCAACTCACTTAATTCCATAGTTTCATTTATCCCCTCCATACAAAAAGAAAAATATTGTCAGATGTATATCTTTAGCTCTGACCTATCTTCTGAGTTCTAGAAATGAACCTCCGAAGAGCCAACAAGATATTCCAGCTTGCATGTAACCCCATGACCTTAAAGTTATTTTATCCAAAATAAATCTTCTTTGTGCCTCCAAATGTGCTTCTCTTCCTGCCCTGACAGTTTCTATCAGTGGCCCATTCACCTAGGTTCTGAAGTTTGAAACCTTGGTATAAAACTGGAATCTCTCTCCCTCTCCTTTTAAATCCCAGCTATCACCAATTTCTGAATAATCCACCTTTAAAGATCTCCATTATCCATCATCCATCTCCTCCTTTCTACTCCCTCTGCTACTACCCTCATCACCACCCACTTGGGCTACAGAGATAGGCTCCAAATAGGGATTACCACCTCCACTCTCTGGTTGCTCAATACATCCTTCATCCTGCCGTCAGACTATTCTTCCTTATGAATAGATCAAGACATGTCATTCTCCTGCTCAAAAATATATGGTAGCTCCATATGGATGACTGGGGAAAATATAAACTTATTTTCCTAGAATTCAATTACTTTCACAATGTGGTACCACTCCATTTTTTCAGTCTTATCTCATGTTGGTAGTACAATGGATAAAATGCCAGATCTGAAAGCAGGAAGATATCTTCTTGAGTTCAAATATGATCTCAGACACTTACTAGCTGTATGACCCTGTACAAGTCACTTAATTTTTTTCTCTTTATCTCAGTTTCCTCATCTGTAAAATCAGCTGGAGAAGAACATGGCAAACCATTCTAGTGTCTTTGTAAGAAAATCTTTAAATGGAGTCACAGAAAGCCTTACATGACTGAAATAAGTGAACATCAAAAATCTTATATTTCTTTCCCATATATATAATACACTTTAGGCAGCTGGACTACCCTCTGTCCCCCAAACACTCCCATGTTTTCTTTCCTCTTTCAATGTGTTTTTTATTACCACTCCCTGTGCTAGAAATGCCCTCCTTTCCTTTCTTTGCTGATTTCCTATCAATCCTTAATATGTACCATATTCCTCTACCCACCAAACCTTACAGCATTTTGTTTAATGTAATTTCCTAAAGGCATCTAAGTGATATGGTAGGTAGAGCTCTGGGCCTTGAGTCAGGAGGACCTGCATTTATTCAGATCTAACTTCAGACACTTTCTAGCTATGTAACCATGGGCAAGTCATTTAACCTCTACCTTAATTTCTTCATCTTTAAGATGAGGATCATAATAGCATCTAACTCACAGAATTGTTGTGAAGATATAATAAAATGATATTTATAAAGTACTTAGCACATTGTCTGGCACATAGAAGACAATAAATATAGCAGATCATAAATGCTTGTTCTATTCTCCCACTTATCATGTAATAGTGTTTATTTTTATTTATGTTTTCCATATTTTCTATGTCATGTCGTATTTCCATCCTAGACTATAAACTCTATGAAATAAAGTATCTTTCTTAAAGTTTTTATCTTCTCCAAGTGCCTAGAATACTGTTTTGCATAGAAATGGGCTTAATAAGTGTTTATTGAATAAATAAATGAAATTTTGAATAATGAATAAATGCTGTGGGAAGTAATGATTTCCCTACTGCTAAAGATCTTCATGTGAAGATGGATGGATACCTGCCAGGAATATTGTAGATGATTCCCTCTGTTCAAGTATATTTTGGATTAAATGTCCTCTGAAAATCCTTCCAACCTGAGATTTTATATTAGGAGAATAAGTAGGATATAGATAAGGTAGAAAGGAATGGGAAGAAAGAAATCAAAGAAATAAGAAGAGGTTCTTTAGGGACAAAAATAAGCAGTTTTTTTTTTTTCATTGTAGTCAGGTATTAAAGACTAAGGGTGTGTCTTCCTATTGGGAAGTAGCTAAACAAATATGGTATATAAATGTAATGGAATGTTATTGTGCCACAAGAAATGATGAAATGGACTATTTTAGGTGAAATGGGGAAAGACCTTTATGAACTGCTACAGAGCAAAGTGAGCAGCTCCAGGACAATCACTGTTTTCTACAGCAATATAATAGAGAAAAACAATTTTGAAATGCTTTAAAAGTCTGATCAATGCACTGATAAACTATGAGTCCACCAGAATTAAAATGAAACTTACCACTCACCTTCTAACAAAGAGGTTATGAACTTAAAATTCAGAAAAAGACATTGCTAATATGGAAATTTGCTTTGCTAGATTATGCAGTTTTGTATTAGAAAATTTTTAAAATTGATTGATGAGTGCTTGTAGGAAGAACAGATTAAAGAATAGCTGTTAATTTAAGAACAAAAATAGTTTTGAAAGGAAGGAAAGAAGGAAGAAAAAGAAAGAAAGTAAAAATAAAGAAAGGAAGGAAGGAAAGGAGGAAGAAAAGGAAGAAGGGAGGAAGGAAGGAAGGAAGAAAGAAAGGAAGGAAGGAAGCAAGGAAGGAAGGAAGGAAGGAAGGAAGGAAGAGAGGTAGGAAGGAAGGAAGGAAAGAAGGAAGAAAGGAAGGAGGGAAGGAAGGAAGAAGGTGGGAAAGAAGAAAGAAAGAAAGAAAGAAAGAAAGAAAGAAAGAAAGAAAGAAAGAAAGAAAGAAAGAAAGAAAGAAAGAAAGAAAGGAAGGAAGAAAGAAAGAAAGGAAGAAAGAAAGAAAGAAAGAAAGAAAGAAAGAAAGAAAGAAAGAAAGAAAGAAAGAAAGAAAGAAAGAAAGAAAGAAAGAAAGAAAGAAAGAAAGAAAGAAAGAAAGATTGGGAAGAGAAAGAATGAATGGGAGGAAGGAAGAAATAAATTAGAAGGTGTTCTGAATAGAGAAAACTGGTATAAATAAATATATAGTATCAATAAAGATCAAGATGGGGGGAGCTGGTTGTAGTGTCAAGAAATGTTTGTGTTAGGTAGCATTGAAAGAAAAGACTGGAGAGATTAGATAGGGGCAGTCGCTGAAGGATCATGAATGCCAGGCTAAGTAGGTTAGATTTAATTCTGTGGTCACTGGGAAGTATTAAAATTTTTTGAATGATTAAAGTAATATTTAGGAACATTATTAGGATGGCAGTGTATAATTAATTAATTAATTAACATTTATGAAGTATCTATTATTCTTCTTAATAGGAAGATCTGGATGACTCAGTAGACAGGGAACTGGGCCTGGAGTCAAGAAGACCTAAATAAAAATCTGGTCTTAGACACTTACTAGCTGTGTGATCCTGGACAAGTCACTTAACCTATTTGCCTCAGTTCCTCATTCATAAAATGAACTGGAGAAGAAAATGGCAAACCACTTTAGTATCTTTGAGAAGAAAACTCCAGATGGGGTTATGAAGAGTCTGAAATGACTGAACAATTGAATAACAACTACAATAAAGTGCCTTAAAGAATTAATATTTGTAACAACAGATCCCACTGTCCCAAGGGGATGGCCCCTCCAACAAAAGAACACCAGCTCTGGATTTGTGTGAAGTGAATTTAGTTCTGGAGGAACTCAGCCTCTAAAGAACAGGGTCAGCCTCCTTTTTCATTCTCTTTGGCTCTTTATACTCCTACCCTGAAGTCTTAGAGAAAATCTCTTTAAGCTTAGATTTGGCTCAGGTCTGAGATTTTCCCAAAAGGAATTAGAAAGGTAATAAATATATTATACAAATCATGAATGCAGTAGTTCTTTATTCGCTCTACACAAAATAAATGTGTAAGACATAAAATACTCATAAGCATGCACTGATATCAACTCAATACATGAAGCAGTAACTTATTACTTATATTCTCCCAAGAGATTTATACTTAAAATAGAAGACACAGTGGGATTACTGAATAGCATTTTGTGTTTACCTTGATTTTGCTTTGTCTGAACAAATTCCTCATGGTCCATATCTCCTGGCAAATTAGATGGGGTATGAGCTTATTTATCTTATCCTAAAAAGGTCTAGTTGTACAAAACTCTTCCTGTTGCCAGTCATCTCTTAATTGTTTTGAAGGAATTATTTACCTCTTGGTCTCATGAGATTGTCTTCAAAGTCTATCTCAGGATCATTATTCAGTTACTCATGCTCAAGGAAAGAAGCACAAAGCAGAAGAAACTAGAAGAAGAAGAAAGAGAGAAGAATCTACTCCTGACAGGAAGTCTAAGAAAGGTTCAAAGAGGTCCCATATTAGGGGAAAAGGAAAAGAACCTATATGTTCCAAAATATGCATAATAGCTCTGTTTGTGGTGGCAAAGAACTGAAAATTGCAGGGATATGTAACAACTGTGTTGTTGTGGCATATAATTGTGCTAGAATACTACTTTGCTATAAGAAAAAATAAGCTCAATGATTTTTAGAAAAATATGGGAAAACTTGCATGAAACAATGAGCAAAATGAACAGAACCAAGAGAACATTGTATACAGTAATAATTTTGTTTTAAGAACAACTTTGAGCAAATAAGACTTTTTTTGACTTTTATAAATACCCAAATTAAGTATGAGACATATGAAGGAAGATGCTATCTGCATCCTTAGAAAGAACTGATAAAAAGAAGTATGTATAGAATAATTTATACACTCACACACACACATACACACACACACACACACTCACACATACACACACCCCAATTTGTATCTAATGGTTATCATCTCTAGAGTGGAGAGAGAGAAAAGGAAAAAAAGGGAAAAAAATTTATGCATAATTTTGTTGTATATTTAAAAGGAATAGCGAATTGTACATAGTAGATTTGCAGTTTCATGTATAATCATCTTTTTTATTGTACTTTGTCATGGAAATGCTTATTTTATTCCATAAATTAAAAAAAAAAAAAGCAAAGTCCTATCCACTCAGCAAATGAGAAGAAAAGAACACAAAAAGGCCAAAATGCTCCTTTTAGAGTGGACCACTCTTCCTGGCCCAGTGGCCAACTATTGTTGACACAATTCCTTCCTTCTGCTACCCCATCATGGGGACTAATTCAAAGCTCATAGGATCACAGCTTTAGAGCTGGGCAGGACCTTAGAGATCATCATATCCTTACTTTATATTGGATAAAACTGAAGGTCAGAAAGATTAAATAACTCAACCAAAGTAACTTAGGTAATAATTAACAAAGATAAGATTTCAACTCATGCCTTCTGACTACAAATCCAGTATTATTTCCATTGTACTCTGCTGCCTCTCCTCTTAAATGGTAAGCCCATGTGTTATTAGAATAGTTCAGAAGAGCTCTACTCAACCCCGGGGATGTTTCATTGGATGGCCCTTAAAGGCCCATTCTCAAGAATGGTCCATAATGTATGCCCCCAAAACAGCCCCTGTTATACACTATATAAGGAACCAGTAAACTCTATAGGGTACAGGATGGCTTAGAAGAGCAAGACCAGCTAAGACAGGGGCCAGTGAATCTTTAGGATGTAATTGCATTTTTTTAGAACTTGTTGTCTTGCAGATTTCTGATTTCTCCAGAAGTACAATGCACCAGCCCACAGTGAGAACCAAAATATGGAACTAGAAAGAGATAAGAATAGTAACTATTCTCTTAAGTAAACTCTAGATTGAAAGATGAGGCTAACCAACATATTCTCTAAGGCACTTTTCCAATATAACATTTCACAATCTTGTGATATTAAATGATACTAATTGGTCAATTGTAAACAAAAATTATATTAATTATCCAATTTCTTTGCATAAAAATCTAAATAGGTAATTGTTCTCATTTTTCCATTGTGTCCCAAATGAGATCAGAGACTCCCTTTGTTGTGACTCTCCCAGAGCCTATCAGAGATATGATTTCCATCCTTAGGTAGTATCTAAAAGACATGTCTGGAAAATTCATCTACTGTGACCTGTCTTGTGCCTGGCACCTGGTGGGAGCTCAGAGATCAGAGTAAGTAAGTGACTATGGTAATGGAATAAAAATTAATAATGTTTCTAATAACAGTGATTGGCACATTAATTCTTTGGGAAATCTGGGTTTGGGAGAGGCTATATTGAAGATTTGTTCTGGATTGCATAGCATCAAACTGATCTTCAACTCACAGCAGGAGCCAGAAAAGCTTTTTGCACCAATAAATTTTTACATTTAAAACAGAATTTTTAAAATGCAGCCAGAAATGCCATATAATGTATCTTTTCCCCTCTTCTTCCTTCCACCCACCAGAAACTGCTTTCTTTTATAATAAGGTTTTTCTTTCTCCAAAAGAAAAAATAGATATATTTCTTGAATTTCTTGAAAATTACTAAGGCAGGATCCCATTCCCATCACCCTTTTTTTCTCTACTTGGTGGATTGCCATCTAGCCTTTAAAGCCCAACTCACATACCACCTCCTACAAAAAGCCTTATTTGATAATCCATTCTGTAACAATCTTTATCCACCTTCCTCCTTAGATTTCACAAAACACTTTGCTTGACCTTCTCATGCCTGCCTTACATCATATTATAGTTGTTTACATATATATATGTATATATATGTTACATATATTTTCCCCAGCACCTGGTATAGCATTCTGCACAGGAACTTAGTAAATATGATGAATTGAAATGAATTGAATTTGAGAAAAATGAAGACTCATGAATAGAGGCAGAAAGCCCATCTCCCATAAGACCTACTTCAGCAAAACCTAAAAAATCAGACCAGACCCAATGATGATAAAGTAATCCAATAAGTAACTACAGTAAGTGATCTTTTCTCTCCTAGAACAACATAAAATATAAGCTAGAAGTCCATGAGCAATAGGAAGGGGGATCTGCTAGCAAAGCCAACTTCAGTATAGACAAATAAAATGATGGCCTCCTCATATATCAAAATTTGATGAGAGATTGAGAAGACTGTAACACTATCTAGAGGCAGCCAGGAAAATGAGTTCCTGCAGAAGGGAACTTGGAAAGAACTGGGATTGACTTGTGCCTGTGCTCCCATCAATGTATATAAACTAGAGCATACCAGGCTCTCAGGTTCTGATGTTCCTAGACCTCTCTCTTGAGATACCATAGAAGCCTCTGAAGATTATAATCCTTATATATCCTTATAATCCTTAAATATTCAGGTGAGGTTAATACTTGGAGGTAGGTGTCAATGCCCAGATGACATATGTCAAGACCAGACAGGGTACTCAAAAGTGCAGCAGGGGACAGAGATTGGTCCTGACATTATATTATTATTAACTTAATACTTAAGGCTGGGGAGATGGACATGCAGAAGAATAAGTAGATTACTATAGTGAATTAGAACAGATCCAGAGATGTTCAAAATCCAACCTAGAAAAAGATAATAACTCCCTAACAACTATAATCAGAGATACAGATGGAAAAAATGCTTTTCCTCAAGGACTACAATAATACCTAGAAGAAATGAAGAAAAAGGAAAAAAATGTGGGGAGGGGAATCAAACTACTATAGGAAGAAACTGACAAAATAAGTAGTTTATAACAAAAAGTGGCAAACATTCCCTAAGTAACCGACTTTTAAAATTAAAATAAATGAAATAGAATAGGTAATCAGATGTAAGAAATATTATAACAAAAGCAAAAAATTGTAAAAGTAGAAGAAAACAAATTACCTAGAAAAATGATGAGAGAATTCAGATGCACACAGAAACAATACAAAGGAAATTGTTGGTTCTGGTTTATTTTGTGGTTTGTAGATGTGGTTTAATAATAGCATCATCATACCCCGTTAGCTAGATCTCTGACTCCTGATTTTCCCTGCCTTAAGCACTGATCAGTCCTGTAGTAGCATAAATACCTTATTCTGAAATGCACATCCATTCCTCCTCTTTTTCCTCATCCAAAATATAACATTTCTTTCTTATTGCTCTTTTGAGCATGACTGACCAACATCTTTCTCCCATTCTCTAGTAAGTCTCTTTTCTCTTGATGACTGAGGTTTTGTTTATTTTCTTTGTTGAGTAGGATTTTTGAATATAGAAGAGAGACAACTCAACCCAGCTGATTAGAAATAATGTCTGAATGATCTTTCAAATCCACATTCATAGGAATTTTCTGGTTGGTTTTTCTTTGTTTATCACATATACTTTCATCTTAAAACAGTCTCAAGTTTGTGGGATTATGGGCAGACATAAAAAGTGCTGAGCCAATCAAGATAAATGTAACTTAAAATTACAAACTTATTGGTGAGAATGTTGCAAAAGTTGTTTAGTGTATTTTTTCCTGCTTTAAGGCTGTCATTATTCTGGACTGTGATGTTACATCTGTAACAAATTGCTCTCTAGTGACATTATGGCCATGAAATATAACTTTTTTTTACTAGCTGTCAGGAAGATTTTTTTCCTACTGCTATTAAATAAATGTATGCATATTTGTTTTTATAGTATATGTGGATAGACACTGTATATTATGGGCTGTATAGTGTGGGGAACCATTAGATTCCCTATGTGCTTTGCTGAAGGGATAATGCTTCAGGAGAAATATGACTCTTTCTATGGCCCATTTGTATTTCCAACTCTAATATTTTATGATTCTTATTAAACGAGTGGAAGACACTAACAAAATTATCTATCAATATCCCCTATACAGTATGTTAACTCATCAAGGATCTATGTTTTCC
This sequence comes from Myrmecobius fasciatus, assembly GCA_023553655.1. Classification (NCBI taxonomy): domain Eukaryota; kingdom Metazoa; phylum Chordata; class Mammalia; order Dasyuromorphia; family Myrmecobiidae; genus Myrmecobius; species Myrmecobius fasciatus. The sequence continues at coordinate 418,846 of JAJPUD010000469.1, read as the reverse complement.
ATGTTATGCATATGGGAACTCCTTTTTTCAGCCAAGTCATAATCCACCTATAAATTGGTAGATAGTCCTAGAAAATAATGTGAGATGCTTACAGATTAAATGACCTCTTTAGGACTAAAGAGGAAGGGTCATAAAAGAGATTTGAATCCATGTTTCCATGGATCTAAGTTCAATACTCTCACTACTATTCCATACTTCATGTGTTGGAGAAAATGGAAAGAACTTAGATGTGAAAATTATTAATCTTTACTTTCAGCAACCTCTAACTGAAATTTCCCTCAGTTATGAATTTTTAAAAAGCTACTATAAGAAGGCATTCAAATGTTTTCCCAATCTGTCAAAGGGATCCATGGCATAAAAAGATTAAGATTTCTTGGATCAGCTAGTTGTGGTAATGTTACAAGATGAAGCTGAGGTGATAGACCATGCAATTTTAAGAGTTCTAAGTTAAAGCTAATTGAGTATACCACAAAGTGTGTTTTCAATATGGTGAACCCCTAGGAGTGGAGCAGAAGGTTTAGGGGAACTAGGCTGCCCAAAGAGGTGTAAACTGGTCCAGGTTGAAGGTGTGAAGATCAAAGTCTCTGGCTCAATGAATAGGGGTGGGGTAGGTCTATGAGTGAGCATCCATGACCTTTCAGTCTGGCTGAAAAGGTGAAAAAATTAAGTCATGTTCTAAATGGTCCTAATCTATAACAGTTTGCTTTATGTTCAAAGGCACTTTCTATCTCTGACTCTAAGTTTTAAGGTTCCTCCAAACTCTAATATTCTCTCATTAGAATGTAAGTTGTTTGAGGAGGATAGTTTTTGTTTTTTCTTTGCATTCTCATTAGGTACTCCAGTGACTTAATGGATACAAGTTTATATTTGATGTTCCAAGGAACTTTCCAATTCTGATAGTCTCTATTCTATGATCTGAAGTTGATGTTGATTCTAATATTTTGCCATTTATATTCAAGTAGCTGTTTCTTTGTCTTGTTTGCATGACATCAAACTAATTTGATTGATATAGGGCATAAACTGACACTTTCCCCATCTCCAAGGAAAGATGCTTTCCATCCCTTTGTGACAAGGATGGATTCTTGATAAGACTTAGCCTTTGATACTCTTAAGTCTGCAATTTTCCTAATTTTGCCTTGGCCCTAAGCTCTAAAAAATGTGCTAGACACACAGGTGGCCAAAACAAGGGGCCGATAGATATGGAGCCTCAGAGCTGTGCTATCAGAGACTATTAAGTCCCAAATCACTTGAATTCCATTCATTCAAGAGCTTATCTTTGTAGCCTCTGAGTGTTAGGGGGAACCAAAGCAGATGGTATTTGTTATGTGGGGAGAATGGCCACCTATAGCAGTATGACTTTTCAGTGCCAGGACTAAGATTATAATCAGGGTTATTTCTCACCCTCTGAGTGTCCCACAGGTCATTTCATTCCTTTTGAGAATGAAGAAGTCCATGAGAATGAAGGAAAATATACAAAAAAAATGTCCATTACATGTCTAGGAAAAAATGTTTTGTCTATAGAGATTCCCAGTCACAGGGAAATTTTTTAGGGAACAGTCCTAGATATAGCCTTTCAAGCTCCCTCTCCTTGAATACTTTTAGACATGGAGCTTATTGGCTTTTAAGACATGCTTTTCCATGATTTCTCATAGATAAGGAAGTATGGTAGAATGAGCAATAAGTTAGCCTCATAGTCATGGACTCATGGAACTTAAATAGATCATCTAGACCAAATTGTATGTGAAATCAAGCTCCAGTATAACATAGCTAACATGGTCATCAACATTTACTTGGAGACATCCAAGGAAAGGGAATCTAACAACTGTAAAGCAGCTTATTCTTCTTGGAGAAAGCTTTAATTTTAAGTAAGTTGCTTCAAAAATTAAGCCTAATTTTGCTTCTTTGCAATTTCAACCCATTATTTTTAGTTCTGCCTCTGGGGTCAAGAGGAACAAGCTTCATATTTTCTCTACATAACTCATAAATTCTTGAAGGCAGTGACTTTCTGTCTAAATATGCCCAGCTTCTTCAATTTATCCTCCTGTGTATCATCTCTCTCTCCCATTCCTCCTTTCCACATCTCTCTCTCCTTCTCTTCCCCCCTTTCCCTCTTCTACTCCTTGCCCTTTCTCCCCTCCCCCTCTTCTCTCTCTCTCTCTCTCTCTCTCTCTCTCTCTCTCTCTCTCTCTCTCTCCCCTTCCCTCCCCTTTTCTCATATCCAATTACTGCAAAATTCTATTGATTCTCCTCTCTCATTTTTCCTCCTTATGGGAATAATTATTTTTGTCATTCTTAAAAATTTTCCATCCCTCCTGAAATAACTTCTCCCTATAGAATTTTATTGTATGGGAGTCTACTTAACAATTTTCTCTGCTCTCCCAACATCTAATGTTCATGTCAGATACCTAGCTTTGCCTTACTTCTCATCCATAAACTCCAAAAGAAATTCGACACTCCCACCCAATTGCTATAATTTCCATCCCAGCAAACAATTTTTATAGTCATCAAATCCAGAATAAAATTTCTTATTGCTGGTTCCTCTGCTTTTTGAAGGATGAAATTATCATTAAAGATGGTGTCAATCAGGAAACACACATTTATTAAGCCTCAGCTATGTGCCATGCCCTGTGTTAAATGTTAGTCAAGAAATTTCCAGTTGCTCTACTTTCAGCAGAGAGAGAGAGAGAAAGACAAAGGGAGCTCCAGCAGATGTCTGGATAATTGAACGTTTCCATCTTTATTACATCATGCCCTGTAACAGGATTATGATGTATCCCATCCACCCTCAACTATTTTCTTTCTTTATTTTTCCTTTTTTTTGGTGCATGTGGTCTGCAGTATACTTTTATGACAAAAATCTTGTTTTTCCCTCCATTTTCTCCATTTTTTACACCTCTGATTCTTGAATTTTTTTCATGAATATACCTTCTTAATATACAATACTCTACCTTTTACCTATCCTGTTGTTTTTTAATAAGGTATACATATGCAAAGGTACAAACTAGTCATGAATTCAATCCCCCTGAGTGTCAGTAGTACTAATGAAGTCTCAGTGATACCAATGAAATCAATATTCTCCCTTGCATTAGAATTTCTAGGCTTATTGCCTAAACTTTTGACATTTTCCTACAAATATTTTAAACCATGGAGTTTTTACTATTTCTTTCCTCCTTGGATTTTCTCTCCCATGAACTGCTAAATTTTTCAGGTAGTATTCTTTTTCCTTCTGTGTACTATAATTTATGGTCTCTAACTTGGGGGAGGGATTTGTATAGACAGTTTTCTCCCTCTTCTGTCTTTTTTGGGGGTTATTGTCCTTTAAATTAAGACACCTAGCAAGTACATTCTTAGTAGCTTTGGTTGGTGTACTCCATTTCTGGCCAGTAATCTATCATCCCTATATTTTAAGACATGGTCCAGAAATCCAGATTCCATCTTTGGATGCCACCTTCTTAACCAGCTATTCACTTCCCAAATTATTTTTTTGCTTCTACATATTTTGCCTTCAATGGGCAACTGTGCAATAAACATAACCTGTGCCTTTACAGATTTAGTTTCTTTCTTTTTAAAAATTTATTTAAAACTTAATACAAAATAAGAAAAAAAAAATAAAAAAGACAGAACATTGTCATGTGCCCAGTAGAACATCAGTGAACTTCAGTTTCTTAACCAAAACTTCATAATTATTGGCAATACTTTTTTTTATTCCTCTCACAATGTCATTTGTGCCCACATGAATCACCCAAAGTACTAGTTATCTGTTTTAGTAAATCTTAGGAGGGTCTCTATTACGTCTTGTATACAGTTCTTGGGAAGATAAAATAACTATAGTATTGTTTTAAACGAATAAATAATTGCCTCAATAATACTGAGCAGGAAATTACCAACTACTAATGCTCTTCCCCCTTTCCTCTGATCCTTACTAAATGATTTGTCACTTGATAGCTTCTTTGGCTTTGCTCTGTCATTATTTGGAGGATAGGCAGTTTCTCTCTTCATAGAGAATTCAACTCTTATTTCCAGAGATTCAAATATATTTTAAAACTAATTATACAATTATTATTTTCTTTTCCTTGCTCTTCTACATAATATTTTCTCCCAAAACTTGATGAGAATCAGCTCTCCCCTTCTCAATCTCTTCCTTGTCATATTGAAGCTTTGGAATATTTCATTCTCTTTAACCACCTGGAATATGGAGATGCATTCTTTGTGTCCCTTTTTCCTTCCCTTCTAGGAGACACATTGACCTACACTTTGGAGGAGTAATGATGGTGGTAGTAGTGGTAGTTATAGTAATGATAATAATAATAGCTAGCATTTATATAGCATTTTAAGATTTGCAAAGAGCGTTAGAAATATTATCTCATATTTTATTTAGATAACAGTTCCCCTGCTGTGGCAGAAATACAAACATTATGTACTCGATATACTCAGTATTCTCATATATATTCATATAGACACACACATACACGCATATTCATAGGCAATATACTGATACTTTTAGCATGTCACTACAATTTCTCCTACATTACTAACTGGCTGAAATTTTTGGCCTTGATAATTTGAATACTTGTAGTTATTTATACCTCAGCCTTAAGGAACCGGTTAAAACTTTTTACAGCCAATTATCACATCTTAATAACTTGACCACTGAATCTACTTACCCTAGTCTGAACACTCAAATCCTCTTTAACCTTTCACTGATCTCTTACTTTTCACTAATTTACCCAATTTGTCAATCCACTATATTAATTTCTTTTTACTTTTTAATTGTCCTGCTTATCTTTTCTTAGTTAACTTGTCTTTCTAATTAACTTCTTATGGGATTCAGTCTAACTCTTCAGGTCTTACTCCCTACTTTTCTTTAAATATCTTAAATAATTTTATATCTGTAAATAGGAAGAAAAGGAAGGATCTCTACTTTTTATTTAATCTCTTTGGAATACAGCCCTAGAAGTGGTATTGTTGCAGCAGAAGGTTTTTACAGTATTACAGCCCTTTGCACATAGTTCCAAATTGTTTTTCAAAATGGTTTAATTAGTTCACAACTTCATTAATAGTGTATTAGTGTACTTATTTTTCTACATTCCCTCCCCCCAACCCAGTATTTATCATTTTTCTTTTCTGTCATGTTAACCACTATGATATATATGAAGTGGTATCTCAGAGTTGTTTTAATTTGCATTTCTCTAATCAATGGTGATTTAGAACATTTTGTGTGAATGTTTTATAACTTAGATTTCTTCTTCTGAAAACTATTCATATTCTTTGTACATTTATAAATGGGTAACAGCTTTTATTTTTATAAATTTGGCTCAGTTTCATATGTATATATTTGAGAAATGAGGCCTTTATCTGATAAATTTGTGGTAAATTTCCCCCCACTTTCATCTCCAGTTTACTGTTTTCATTCTAATTTTGGCTGTATTTGGTTTGTGCAAAACTTTAAATTTCATGTAATCAAAATATATTTCTTCAGATCCTTTCTATTTCCTGTTTCATCATAAATTCTTCCCTTATCCATAGATCTGACAGTAAATCATCTAATACTTATTATATCACTCCTTATGTCTGAATCTTTTACTGTTTTGATCTTATTTTGGTGTGAAATATTGGCCTATGCCTTGTTTCTACCAAACTGCTTTTCAATTTTATTGGCAATTTTAGTTAAATAATGAGTTCCCCTAAAACTTAGATTTTTGTGTTTATCAAACATTAGAATATTATGATCATTTACTTCTATATGTTATCTATCTAAGCCGTTCTACTGAGTCACCCTCTCTATTTCATAACCAGTACCAGATTGTTTTGATGATTGACACTTTGTAGTAAAATTTGAAATCTGGTACTGCTAGGCTGTATGTATACTAACATTTCACATTTTTAGGTCATCCTTCCTCTTTCCAGGCCCCAGTTGTTAGTGCCTTTTTATCCAAGGATACTTTGCTACATGTAAGTCTTGTATATACCTAGTTATGTATATGTCATTGCTTCCATTAAATATAAGCTCCTTGAAGGAAGAGACTATTTTGGTTTGCCTTTTTCCTTATCTAGCATGATGTTTTGCAGCTAATGCTTGTTAATTGGTTGGTTGCTTGATAGTCAGCTTGGGTGTTCATCCTTTAAACTCTTCTTCAAAATCTCTACACAGCTTAAAATGGCTTTCAATGGCCAAATTAGCACATTTTTCCATGTCCTATCCTATTCAGCACTCTATGAAAATGACAAAAGCTATCCTGGAGCTCAGCCTGGAAATGGAACATGCAACACAGCAAGAATATTGGTTTAAACAAATGAACCATGGACTCCAGGAAAGAAATATGGAGGCAACATATTAGAAAGTTTAGAAAGGTAGGCTTGACCCAGACTATAAAAAGCTTTTAAAAATCAAACAAGCAGAATTTGTTTGATCCTAGAGACAAGAGGGAGGCCTTGGAGTTTAATGGATTGGGGAATAACTTAGACCTGAACTTTAGTAAAAATATCACTTGTGATCTATAGGTGATGGGTTACATGGGGAGACTTGAATCAGAGAAACCAATTAAGAGGGAATCTCAGTGTTCTTCAACAGAGAGTAAAGACTAAGGAGTAAATGTTTGGGACTCTGAGGTTACCATTATTTCACATTTGAGTTGTTGTGGGTTTTTTTTCTGGTTTGTGCCACCTTCAATTGCACCTAGATCAGAGATTAATCAGACCAGAGATTAATCCTGGGATTCACAGCAAATACGGGAATAGATTTCCAGAAATGAGCTTGGAACCTTTAATATTTTCATAACTGCATTTCAATAGTTGAAAAAGAATAATGAGTAACAGTACCATTGAAGAACTTACAGTTTGAGAAATTTTTCACCAAAATACAAACTCACCCAGCACATTAAATAATTATAATTATGGTGATTTTTATGTTAGAAAATATTTTTCTTATTTGATTTCCTAATCAAATTGATTTGAATGTTAATAAAATTGCAATAAATTATTTTTTTAAAAGGCCATTGTATTTTAACATAATTGTTTACCTTTGTAATCCTATGCATTTAAATAATTGTAAAAAGGATCTATGATATAAAAAAGGTTAAGAACTTCTGCTCTAGATAGAGGTCTCCTGGTTTGAGAGTGATAGATGTTCTCCAGGAGGTCCAATTGTGATTCAGAAAGAGTTCAGTTGTTCTCAGTTATGTTTTACTCTTTGTGACCCCATTTGGAGTTGTCTTGGCTCTGGTATTCTTTGCCATTTCCCTCTCCAGCTCATTTTACAGAATAGCAAATGGAGGCAAATGGGGTTAATTAACTTGCCCAGAATCACACAGCTAGTTAGTGTCTAAGGGCAGATTTGAACTCAAGAAGTTGTCTTCCTAACTTCAGGACTCTCTATACACTGTGTCTCCTGGATAGTGGGAGTTTCTATTGCTAATCTGAAGGGAACCTAGGATTTGGGTGATGGCCTATTGGTTTTTCAAATGTCACCTTCTATGTGAAGCCTTTCCCAATTCCCCCAGCTGCTAGTTTCTCCCTTTCCCCTTCACCCACTACTTCACAAATATTTAAATATGTACATGTTTTTCTCATAGTAGGATGTAAGTTTCTTAAAGACAGGGACTATTTCATTTTTGTTTTTGTATTCCAGTGCTTAGAATAGTTCCTGGTATATAGTAGGTGCTTATAAAATATTTGTTGATTGACTTTCATAATCAGAGCTGTATGAAATAATAAAAACTGAACTGACTGAAAAATTGCAAAACTCTGTCCTCTTGGATCCTGTGCTTCATTGGCCACAATTTCATGTCCTAAACCGCAGCTGGCTACTTTCAGGGGAAAGAGGAATGAATGGAACATCAGGCAGAAACCTCACAGTCTTGAAATGCAAGCTGGTTACTTTTATCCTCCAGCAGTGCAACTGTTCATTCCCTGGGTGGGAGGTTTATGAATTAAATTGACTGAGTCAGAAAACTCAGAAAGCAAAGGTGATACATGGTTACTTTTGCTTCTCTCCTCAATGAATGGGCCATGCTATATTCAGTGACGAATCCTTTGAGGTAGGTGTGGGAAGACTTATTAACTTCACTTTGCAAATTTGGGAAAATTTGCTCACCATTGAGTGTTTAAGGACCTTTAGAGAATGAAATCCCATAACCTCCCTCTGTAGGGGAAGTTCTCAGTTCCCAGTCAGAAAACCCAGCCTAATTCAATTAATTCAGTGTTATTAACATTTATTGAGAAGTCCACAGTGTTCATGATGCTGAACTAAGCAGTGAGCTTCTAACTTGAATTCTCATTCCACTGCCCTATTGGTCAGGAGAAAATTAGATCAATTCACCTCCCATTATTTTGGTCAAAACAGATTGTTTCCTTTTAAAAACAATCTGTATTGTCAAGAAGTCCAGATGTGGACCATTCTCTTCCTCTTCCCTCCAGCTTTCATGGCCAGGTGCCAACTCATCTAAGATACATCTAAGGAGAGGAGGAGGAGTAAAGTCCCACTGGAGTAGAAAGCTAAGTATATGGAGAAGACTTAGATGAAAAGGTCAGAGCCAAATCAACAGCCATAAATTCTCTACTACACCAGCTACCAATAAAAATAATTGCATCAGCACTTCTGGGATCCTTACTAAACCATTCTAAGATCACATCTGCAACTTCTTCCTGAGCCTCTTAGTCTGGGATGTTCTATGAGTTTTAGATAAGATATGTTGTTCTTTGCTATCACAGTGGTGGGGGAAATGGGATTATCTCAGTGTAATGGGATATAGTAGAGCTCTGCTCTCAAGCATTGTGAAGAATATCATTGCAGAGAATGCAGTTTTATAATTATGGCTATTTAGCCTTTAAATTTAAAAATGTAAAAAACCAAACTTTTATATAGCTGACATAGTATAACACTTCTTAACTGCTAGATCCAATGGGCATTTCTCAGTAATCCTTTTTATCATCTCTGCAGTGTCTGTCACTATTCTTACTGAAAGGATACTTTCTTTTCATTTAGCTTCTATAATACTACTTCCTTCACCTATCTGACTTCTCTTTTCCAGTCATTTTTTTCTGAATATCTCACTCAGTAAACATGAGTGTCTCCCAAGTCTTTATCATGAGCCCAGTTCTCTTCTGTCAGTATATTGTCTCCCTTGGATTCAATTATCTTTTCTATGCATATAACTTTCAGATCTGCATAATCCTAATCTCTCTCCTGAAATCCTGTTTCACATTTCACAGATGGGCATTTCTTCCTATATATTCCACTAATTTCAGCACCTTAAACTCCAAACCTGACATCCTCATCTTCACCTCTAAACACAAACATCCCTTAAACTTCCTCATTTCTGTTAAAGACACCTCCTTTATCCTCTGAACTACCTTGATCTATAATTTCATAATCATTTTTGACTCATCCCAATTTCTCATCCATGATATGAAATTAGTTATCAAATCCTGTTTGTTATGCTTCTACAAAAACTCTTGTTTGTTTCTTTCTTGCCATCCACAGAACTGTCACACTAGTTCATGTCTTCTCTTCTCAATTAGAATATTATACTTGTCTTATTTATATTTGTTCTCCTTTCCTTCAGTTTGTTCTCATTCTAGTTTATTCTTCATATAATTAGATTTCACAATCTTCCTAAGTCATAGATCTCAAATCATTTCTTCTAAAAAAAGAGTCTTCAATAGCTGTCTGTTACTTCTAGATCAAATACAACCTTTTTAAATTCCCTGGCCTTGCATAAAATAATCTGGAGTTCTATAGTTGAGTGTCCTAGTGATCTGATCTTGGTTTTGAGTTATTTCACATTTTAATAAATAATTGAGCTAAAGATATGGAATGTGTCCTTATCAAATGTGAAAATAATTCAAAGATGGAGGGTACAGAATTAACATTATAACAGAGTTAAAATCCACAAAGATCTTAACAGACTAGAAAGTTGAATTGAATCAAATAAGAAGAAATTCAGTAGAAATAAATGTAAAGTCTTACATGTGAGTTTTTTTTAAGACACAAGTATAAAATAAGAATAGCACAGTAGTTTGACCTCAAAAGATAAGGGAATTTTAATGTTTAAAAGGCTTAATACAAATTCACATATAACTTGCTAGCCCCCAAAGCTAATACAATCTTAGGATACATTAAGAGAGGTATAGCTTTTAGAAATAAAGTGAGGATAACACTGATATATCTGCTTTGTACTATGTTTAATTCTAAATGCCATTGTTTAAAAATGATATTGATAATCAAAGAACATCCAAAGGAGAGCACCCAGAATGGTGAAGGGCTTCAATACCTTGCTAGATGAAGACTTGAATATTAAATCTGGAAGACAGAAGACTCAAAGGGAGCATGATAGTTATTGTTAAGTATTTGAAAATTTGTCACAGGAAGATGGATTAGACTTGTACTGTTTGGGCCCAAAGGGCAGAAGTAGAAACAATGGACAGAAGTTTAAAAGAGGCAAATAAAGGGGAAATTGCCAAACAATAAAAACATCCTGAAGTTGTCTTGGGAGGTAATGAGCTTCTCTCATTGAAGATCTTAAAGAATAAACTGGACAAGAGTTTAGTGACTAGATTATCATAAGGAATCTTTTTTTTCAGGTCTAGTGCTGACTGGATGGCACCTGAAGTCTCTCTAACATGTACAACTTGTGGTTCTATAATTTTGTGGTTTCCAGCTTTGTTTCATATCATTCTCCTTCATGCAATTTGTATTCAAGACAAATTGGAGTCCTTGTTGCCCAGCACTGAAGCTAATTCTATTCTATTTCATTTTTAATCATATTATCACATAATAGTATTTAACTCTATACTGGTCTTAAGTCCTGAAGATGGTAAAATTTTTGAGGTTCTTTCCTCTGTCTCTTTTCCTTCTCTATTCTCCACAGACTGAATTGAAGATCTCAATAAAAACTTGTGGATTTATACTCAAGACAATCCTTGAAAACAAAGTAATTTTTCTCCATGACTTGGATAAAAGTGCTCATATTAACTGACAGAGTTGGAATCCAAAAAAGATGTCAACAGACTGCAGTAATAAGCCCAATCAAACAGGATGAAATTTAATATGGAGAAACACAAACTCCTACACATGGACAAATCAACTACACAAGGAAAGGGTGTAGACATGTAATTAGACAATAGTTCATCATAAAAAAAGTTTGAATGGATTGTGTCAACATTTGGACATAAGACAATGCCTGACATGTAAGAGGTACTTAATAAATGTTCATTGACTAATTGATTGATATGTAAGCAAAAAAAAAAGCAATCATAGAGATGCAAATTGAGATAACAAAAGCAGAATGTCCAGAAGAGGAGAAGTGATTTCTTTATTCTTCTCTTCCCTTTTCAGATATTCTTGGTGGGGGGAGAGGAGTGGGGGAAGAATAATAGAAAACTAGAAATTTTTAAAGCACAATGACAAAGAGCTAAGAAGATTGGCTAAAAGAACTGGTTGAAATAATTAGGGATGGTGAGCTTGCAGTAGAGAGGACTTGGGGAACTGGGAGTTGTTATCAGTTACCAAGTATTGAAAATACTGCATTATGGAAGGCAGATAATGCATTATTCTGCTTGATTCCAGAGGACGGAACTAGAGACAATGAATGGAAGTCCCAGAGGTACAATTCTGGGTAACAAATAAGAATAAGAAATTCTTATAAAAATAAAAAATTACAATAAAAAATAAGAAATATTTCCTAGCAATTAGAGTAATCCAAAAGTGGAATGTGTTATCTTATGATTAAAAAATTTAGTATCTTGGCAGGTATTCAGGTATAGGCTGGACAACCACTTATTGAGGGTTTTGTAGAAGAAAGTTCTTTTCAGGAACAGGTTGGACTAGAACACTAATAGGGGCATGATCCAGTAGAAATATCACTGGATCTTAACTCAGACAATCTCATCTCTGACACTTAATTTCTAGATTATTTGGGGCAGATCTCCTAGCTTCTCTGTGTCTCACTTTCCTCATTTGTCAAATAAGGAAGTTGAATGGATGCTGAAGACTGCTTAGGTCATATTTGAATTCATTTCTTTTTGACTCCAACATTCTATCCACTGTACCATCTCACTGCATGGAAGTTTAATTCATGAACAAAGTAAAGATTTTTACTCTTCTGTCCTTGTGTAATTAGGAAATACTATCCATAGGGTTACCTGCCCACAATACCCTCCTTCCTTCTTTTCTTCCTACTTAGCACAAATTCAAATGTCAGTGGCTTTCCAGAGAGAGAAATGGCATATGTCTTCAAAATGTTTGGGAAAGAAGAAAGTGGTCATTAATCTGCTATCTGTCCATTCCTATGTGTTTGTGGAAGGGAGGACTGTGTCCAGGGGACAATAGCTTGCACTCGGCAAAGCCTATAAATACACATTTACATAATCAGCATTGAAGAATTCTGTAAATACTGTATCCATCTAATGGACCACAAAAGCTTCCAGAGGAGCCATCATGATCTGTCTTCTCATGTGGTATGGGGTGTGGGGGTGGGGAGTGAGGGTAGGGATGATATGGAAAGCTTCTTGCCTACTCTCTCTTGATTCTATGGTGAAGCTGGGCAGCAATTGGTCCTCAACTAGTGCTTGTTGACAGACTGAGTGATTTGAGAGAAAGTTTGGTATTCACACCTCTTGGACCTCAAAGCCAGCACAATAAAATAAGTGCATAATATAATCATACTAAAACAATGAATGTTAATAGTATCAATACTAATAAAATTATATTAATATAATTGATATTATTAACATAGCAATTTTAATAATTTTGAATCTTGGAGGATCCATTGGCTCTTTTTGTGTTTCCACACTCTTTGGTTAACTCCGTAATTGAAAGCTACTCCTTGCTGAAATGATGTTTACCAGATATACTAAGGTGGAGCTAATTAATCTTCAGCTTGAATTGGCATAGTAGCAGCAACTTTCTGAGACATAGATTTTTATAGAGCATCCCTTGTCTTTTCAGTAATCTCTTTAATGGGTTTTTCATCAGGTTTTTGCAGGTTTGGGTCATCTGCATTCATTACTTCTTTGGGAACCATGTCTGTGTAGTTGCTATAAATGACCTTGCCTTTGGTTGTCCCTGTTGAGCAATTGTATAATATTTAATTTTTCTCTCTGCATCCACTTGAATGGCCAATGCATTGGACATTATCTTCTTCAAAACTTGACCATAATAATCATGAGAACCCACCTTATATATCTCTTTAAAGTCAGCAGTGAGCCTGAATCAAATCTCTTTTGATTATCACAGCAATCATACTATGTTAGGACTGTTGTACCACAGAAGTTAAAGACTATGGTACCTAAATATCATTTAGTGTTTAAAACAGAGAAGTGACACAGTAAAAAGAGGTTGCACTTTGCAGGTAAACCTGAGTCCAAATCCTATCTCAGACACTCAGGTCATTTGTGTGACCCTAGGAAAGCTCTATCTTAGTTTCTTCATCTGAAAGATAAGGATAATAATAGCACCTAATGTGGAAGGAAGTCTCAAACAAGATAGCATTAAGTAAGTCACTTTGAAATCCTTAAGCTACATAAATGTTAACTATAGTTTTTGTTTTTGTTCAGTCTTTTCAGTAATGTCCAACTCTTTGTGACTTCATTTGGGATTTTCTCAGCAAAGATTCTAGAGTGGTTTGCCATTTCCTTCTTCAGCTCATTTTTTACAGATGAGGAGACCGAGGCAAACAGGATTGAATGATTTGCCTAGAGTCACATAGTTCGTAAATGTCTGAGATTGGATTTGAACTCCAGACCTGGCATTCTATCCACAGCACCATTTAAACTGCAGTTATTACTATCAGTTTTAGATATAAGGAAACTGAGGCTCAGGAAATTATCGAACTTTTCAATGAATTAAATTGTACCCAATGGAGAAAAAAGGTTACGTGATTGTCCAAAACACAAAATTTCCCAAAGCCCATGGAGGAAACCAAAGGAGAATCCGGTCAGTTACTCTGCCTTCTTTTCAGGAAAGGTTGGTCAACTTTTGATCATCTCTTAAGTTGAACTGGACAGTCCCAAATCCAATTAAGTAAGAGATCATTTACAATTTGCTACAAGATGGTATCATGCAAAGAGCTTCTAACTGAGGGGGGGGTCCAATAGCTCCTCAGATGTCATTTCTTCAAGAAGCTCTTCTTGATTATTCAGAAAAGGGCTTACAGCTTCCCCTTCCAGTGACCAAGTAAGGCAAACTCCAGCAAACACTGTCTTTACCACATATCTTTCCATGCTTACAATGCATTTACCATTGAGTCCTTTGCCTCCAGGAAAGTCCTCCTGCAATGCTTCATTACCCACCTAGAAATGACCTTGGACTCTTAAAAGCTATTCTGGCAAAGATTAAATCTGAGCAAGTTTGACCAAGCTGGAGAGGCTCCCAGTACCTGTCAGGTGATAGATTTTGTCTATGATTACTAGAAGGCGGCCACCAAGTGATAAGATACAACTGCCGTGGTGTGCTGGTAAGTGTTTAACAACTGGCTGAGATAGGGTTGTAAAATATGCTTAGCATTTTTTTGGGGGGAGGGGAAGTAATTGAGGTTTAGTGACTTGACCAAAGTCACACAGCTATTAAGTGTTTGAGGCCAGATTTAAACTCAAGTTCTCCTGATTCCAGGACTGATGCTCTTTCTATTGAAGCATTTAGCTATTATTTATATTTTTAAGTTTATTCTGCATTATTAACAATTTCTCCATCATTTTCTTGTCTAAATAATCAACAAAACAATCAATTATATCCTCATTTTTAGTATTCACTGATTTTCTGAAGTATAAATGCTCAACACAGTGCTCTATCTAAATCAGTAAAAATAACAGTCAATCATCAGTGTGATCTAGTGGAAAGGAACCTAGACTTGGAGTTAGAAAGACTGATTCACACCCCACCTCTGCAGACTCTGTGATCCTGGGCAAGTCACTGAATCTCTTCATGTCTCATTAAGATTATAAATTGCAAATCAGTGCCTATTGACATTGATAGAGTCTGTTTCTTTATTAGTACTTCTCTGTACTAGTGAAATTCCATTTTCAATCCAAATAAACAAAAACTCAAACTCCAGAGTGTTTACCATTTTTTACCCAAGAACAAAGCAATATGTGGTTGAAGGAACATTGAAATTGAAGTCATAAAACCAAAATATAACTACATCTATATATAGACACACATACATGTGTAAATATAATATGTATGCATATATGTGAGAGATGTAATACACATATATGTATATACATATAAATATAAGCATATATTTCTATTTTCAAGTCATATCTGACTCTTTGTGATCCCTTTTGGTATTTTCTTGGCCAAGATACTGGAGTAATTTACTAATTTACTATTTCTTTCTCCAGCTTATTTTACAGATGTGAAAACAGAGTCAAACAAAGTTAAGTGATTTGTCCAAGGTCAAACAGCTATTATGTCTGAGGTCAAATTTGAATTCAGGACAATAAATCTTCCTGATTTATACTGTGAAATCTACTTGAGATATACACATCCTCACATGTACACATATACATGCATAGATATATACAGATATACACATACACAGATATATATATACATATACATATATGCAATGCACACATATACACAGATATATACATATATTCACACACACATATACTTACATTGATATATAATTTATTTACATATACACATGTCCACATACAAATATATACATGCAATGTGTATATGTTTTATATATTATATATAATATATGTTTCACAGTAACGAATGAAGAACTTCTGTAAGGTATAGAGAAATAGGGTACTGAACTGCTTAGGCTTGGCAGCAATGAAATCCCAAATCTTTGAAGTTACTTCTCTATTAATTCCTTGGCTTAACTTGATTTTAACTATAAGTCCCTTAAGGATAACAATCAATGACAAAAGTAGTTTTATGGTAAATTAAGACTTTTTGTTTTATAGCTAGAAATAATTTGTAAATTGAGAAAGAAAAGTTGGAGCTTGGCTGCTTTTAACTATTTCAAATCCAAACTAGCTTTATGTAGCTTTAAGGTTTCATGCACTTTATATGAGTAATTGCATACCAACTTTCAAGTAAGTAGTGCATTCATTATCTGAATTTCATAAAGGAGGAAATTAAGGATCAGAGAGCTAAAGCAAATTGCCTGGGAGGCACAGTGATATAGTGAAATGAACAATGGCTCCAGAGAAGGGTCCATAGACATTCCCCTCCCCAACCCACTCTCCAAAAGGGTCCATGGACAGATTTCATGAATTTGGATGGGAAATTACATCTTCATTTTCACTAACTTCTAAATGAAAATTAACACTTCTTTTAATAACTTTAAAATATTATTCTGAGAAGAGGTTCCTTCTGTCCCCTCCACTCCTCTCCCTTCCTCCAAATCACTGATTTTACTGTAATCTTACTGGCAGAGGTAAATCCCAAGGAAGGAAACTAAGACTCTCCCAGAAATATTCTATGACTTGCTTATGGTCATGAAGTCAGTTAGAGATGGGATTTGAATTCCCGATCCTGAGATTGGTTCTCTATTCAATATGTCATACTACCTCTCAACCATTGAGGATGTTGGCAATAATTTGTTTTCTCTGTTATGCCCAAACCTATGTCTTCCTCTATTTCTGTTGGGGTACTAGAATCCTTCCATTCACACAGGTTTACAAACTCCATTTTTTATTGTGCCCCACTTGGCCCCTTATATCTATTCAATTATCAAGTTGCTACTGCTGTTGTTTTTGGAAGTGACTTGCCTAGGGTCATATAGCTAGTAAGTGTCTAAAACCATATTTGAACACAGGTTCTCCTGACTCCAGGGCTGGTGCTCTATCCACTGCTTCACCTGACTGACCCAATTGTTAAGTTTTGTTAACTTCTTCCTTCTTTTTTTCTACTTATCCTACAATCATTCTTATTTAGGTCACCACAACCTTTCCCTGGACTGTTGGGAAAACTAATTGGTCTCCCTACTTCCTTTCTCTCTCATGTCTGCTCCATCCTTAGCACAACTGCAAAAGTAATATACCTAAAGCACAAGTCTAGCTATGTCCTTCCCCCATTCAAACAGAGAACTTCCCATGGCTCCCTCTTGCTTCTACAATGAAATACAAAATCCTTTATGATCTGACCTAGCTTATCTTCCCAGATTTATTTCATATAATTCCTCTTCATAATTTTACACTCCATCCAGACTGCCTAACTTGCCATTCCTTATATATGCCTTTTCATTTTCCACCTTTTGCTTTTGCATAGGCTGGCTCCCAAGCCTGGAAGTATCTCTTTCTTATTTCTCTCTTTCAGAACCCCCAGCTTCCTTCACAACTCATCTCATGCGCAATCTTTTTTCTTATATAAGATCTGACTCCTTCCTGACTCTTCCCTCCCTACCCAATTTCTTTTGTATTTGTGTATTTTGTTCCTCTGATAGAGTGTTAGCTTCCCAAAGACACTTTGAAACCACAGCACTTAAAATGGTGCATGGTACATATTGGTGATTAATAAATGCTTGTGGACTAATGGATTGATGATTAGACCTCTGGGGAAAATCTGAAATACAAGGTTATGCAAGAGTTAATGTGGAAAAATTATTCATGCATATGTTTTGAAAATAAAAAGCCTTAAAAAAATAATTTTGATAGGAATACTAAGATTTTATTGTCTGTCAAAATATTCTTTCTTTTTCAAATTAAGTATCTATTTGAAGCCAGACTTTTCACACACTTTAACCAAAATAGAAGATTGCAATAGATCAAATGCAAAAGCAGATATGAGAATACAATTATCTTCTATTAAGCCACACATTAAAGAAATTGTCCAAAAAAAAAGATTATTAGCCCTGATATAGCATGCCACAGCAAAACAAGCATCCCAGATCTTTGTTCTCAGCCACCATTGTTGTTATTGATCAATTGTTTCAGCCATGTATAACTTTTTATGACCTTATTTGAGGTTTTTTTTGGCAAAGACACTGGAAAAGTTTGCCATTTTCTTTTGTAACTCATTTTGCAGATGAAGATTTAGCTCTGAAAGATAGCTTAGTGGTCACCTAATACAACTGCCATATTTTGTAAATGAGAAAATTTAAGATGCAGGGGTTAAGTGACTTGTTCAGGGTCACATTGCTAATAAGTGATAGAAAAGCTAGAATTTGAATCCTTTTGATGGCAAATCCAGAGTTCGTTCTACTTTACTGTTTGGAATAAATCTTGGTTGTTTTCTAGAGTATTTTTAAGGATAGTAAAGAAGGAAGGGAATAATCATTTATATAGCACCTACTATGTGCCAGGCACTGTGCTAAGCAATTTACAAATATTTCAGGTCCATTTGACAGTTGAGGAAACTGAGATGACTTGCCCAAAGTCATACAGCTAGGAAATGTCTGAGGATGAGGTCTTCTTCACTACAAGTCCATATTCCATCTACTATATCAACTAATTGCCTTAAAAAATTATTCAGTGCAGCAGAATAGAAACTAACACTTAAAGGTGAAAATATTACAGGCATAAACACAGACACTGTTCTAATCACTTTACAATTATTATCTCTTTTGAGAGATAGATGCTGTTATTATCCCTATTTTACAGATGAGGAAGTCTATGCAAGAGGAATTAAGTGACTTGCTCAGGATCACACAGCCGGGAAGTTTCTGAGGTCAGTTTTGAACTCAGGTTTTCTTACTCTTAAATCCAAACTCAGAGAATTACATGATGTCTCAGAAAGACCTTGCTATGTATGACTCTATCTCGCCTATAGCCTACTTCTGGTTTTCTGAATCCCAGAGGTGATGTTACAGCTTAGTTTGGATACTAGCAAGGATATCCTGGGGTCGGCAGTGCTTTCAGATTGAGATCCTTGATCCTTGTTTAATAGTCACTTTAGCTTTACTTTCCTTCTCACCCTCACCCACTTAGAGTTCATCAGTAATGATTGCACATTGAGAAGCCACCGGTCCCTAGGGAAACTCTGACACATTTCACTCTAACCAGTCAGTAGAATTCCAGGAAACCAGAGCTATCAGATACAGCCTCAGCTTTCAGATGTCCGGTCAGGACTTAGTATATTTCTGTGAAACACTTGTATTTTGTGTTCATAATTACCTGAGACCGTAGGAAAAATCTTGAAACAATTGAGAAATAGCATATTCCTTCAGGGAGATTGCTTTTCAGAAATAGCACCCAGGAGACCATAGCACCTCTAAACCACTCAGGACAGAGTCTCTCACCTTGCAATATATTTTTTCATAGTAATCTGCCCTGTTGCTTAATAACTCTTGTAAAAGGAAGTTCTCCCTTATATCTAACCCTAATCCCTCTTGGACAACTAAATGGCACAGTGGATAGACCCCAGACCCTCCATAAGGAAATTATCAATATCTAGAATGTTTTCTTTGGGGCAGTGGATATAGTGGATAGAGTTCCAGGCTGGAAGTCGGGAAGCCTCATCTTTCCGAGTTGAAATTTGACCTCAGACACTTATTAGCTGTATAAACCTGGACAAGTTGCTTAATCCTGTTTGCTGAATTCAATTCCTCATCTGCAAAATGGCAAACTGTAAATAGTTCTATACATATAGGCCCTTTTCCTCCTTGATGTTTTTTTTGCATATTATCAAACTTATCCCCCCTTCCCATAATAGCTCTCCCTTGTAATGAATATGTCTAGACAAACAAAACAAATCCACACATTGGCCACTTTGCTTATTTCATTTTGCATTAATTCTGTCTTTCTATGGTTCCCTGTGTTCATGAAGAACACATAGTTTCTCATGATCTGGTAATATTTCATCACATTTATATATTGTAATTTGTCTAACCATTCTTCAATAGCTAGCTCTTTCTTGTTCTTTACTGGTATATAGCTGGTATAAATATATTAATCTATCCTGGACCTTTCTTTCTACTTTTGATCTCTTTACGGTCTATACCTAAAAGAAGGATTTTTAAGTTAAATGGTATGAACTTTATTGTTACTTTCTTATTATAATTTGAAATTGCTTTCCAGAATCATGTAACAAATTCATATCTCCACCAACAGTACATTAGTGTTCCTGTCATTCCTTCAACATCGACTATATACATTTTTTGCATCTTTGCCAATTTGCTGAGAATGAGGTGACCCTTCAGAATCATTTTGATATCTATTTGTCTTATTTAGAACATTATTTCTGGACAGCTAGGTAGTGCAGTGAATAGAGAACCAGCCCTGAAGTCAGGAGGGCCTGAATTCAAATCTGACCTCAGATACTTAACACTTCCTAGCTGGGTGACCCTGGGCAAGTCACTTAACCCCAATTGTCTCAGCAAAACAAACAAACAAAAACATTATTTCCTATGGGTACTCATTGTTCATAATTCTTTCAAGAACTATTTGTTCATATTTGACCATTGACTACTTATCCATTAGGAAATTCCTTTTACACTCCTTTGCATACCTCCCAGTGTGAAGCAGGAAGAAATTAAAGATGGCTCAGAGGAAAGTGGTAGATTAAAAAATAGGGAGTATGCAAAGGAGTGTAAAAGGAATTTCCTAATGGATAAGTAGTCAATGGTCAAATATGAACAAATAGTTCTTGAAAGAATTATGAACAATGAGTACCCATAGGAAATTCCTTTTACACTCCTTTGCATACTCCCTATTTTTTAATCTACCACTTTCCTCTGAGCCATCTTTAATTTCTTCCTGCTTCACACTGGGAGGTATGCCATAATCTTCTAACATATATTAGACAGTGAATTTGGGCTTCAAATCTCCAGAAAGTGGATTTCCTTGTGAACTTAGTCCATTCAAGTCTCATTGTGTCATGGAAGTTATTCCTTGCTCAAAAATTATGCTATTGGAGAACAGATGGGGAAGAATATGAATGAACAAATTGCAAGAAAGAAGTGAAAGGTATAGAGTAGCAGATTTCAGCTTGCTATAAGGAAAAACTTCCTGATAATTGGAGCTGTTCAAAAGTGGACTAAGTTTCTTTGTAAGATAAGTAGCTAGATGGCTCAATGACTAAAGGACTGGGCCTGGAGTTAGGAAGACCTGAATTTAAAATTGGCCTCAGAAGCTTACTAGCTAGACAAGTCACTTAACATTTGCCTCAGTTTTCTCATCTGTAAAATGAGGATGATAACTGTACCCATCTCCCAGGATTTTTGTAAAGATACAATGAGATATTATTTGCAAAATATTCCACACACCTTGAAATGGTATGTAAATACTAACTATGATTATTAGATAGGAGAGATTCCTCAGGCATTAGAGGCAGGATGATCATTTTGAGAGATTGCAGAAGGACTTCTTACCTAGTTATTGTTTGGATCCCAAAACTTCGTCTTTTGATTTTCTGAAGTATCTTCAGAAGCTAAGATTCTGTGATTGTGCATGCTAAGATGCTGGAAAGGCTTTAAGAGTATTTGGTAATAAACTGTGGGCCTATTATCTGAGCAACCAAGCTAAGTTCAGAGAGATTATCATGAAAGGACTGGACACCAGATTGGGCCCTCTCATTAGCTGGAATATATGAAGCTTCTGGTTTTTGCTTTCAACCAGCAGCCTTTTTGCGTTGAAAAATGCCTCTTCCATGTGAACTTCTCACCATGGAAAATGCCCCTGATACTATGGTCCCTTCATATAATTGATGAGTTTCTCTTTTGAACTTCCATTTGAGAAAATGCCCTAGTCAGTTATACTCATTCTAACTTGTCTTCAAGCAAATCTCTTCCCCATTTCCCATCCTATAGCAATACTTTTCAGATCCTTCTTTTTTGTTATCCTATCCCATTAGAATATAAATTTCCTTGAAGGCAGGGAATATTTTTTCTTTCTGTTTATATTTGTATTCCTAGCACTTATCATGGTGCAGGCAAATGGCCAATTACTTAATAAATGCCTTATTGATCTATGTATTTATCTGAGTTTGAATTCTAGTTCTGACACTTAATAGTCTTGTTACCTTGATCAAATCATTTAACCTCTCAGAACCTTAGTTTTCTTATCTGTGAAATGTGGATTATAATATTTGTCTTACTTCCATAGCAAGGCTGGTGCAAGTAAAGAACCTGTGAACCTTAAAGTGCTATACAAATGTGGAGTGGCTCATTGTTACCATGCAATGAATTTTTTAGACAAAACAATTCATGAAACTATATGCTAAGGCATGGGAATATTGTTATTTGCAATGACACTGTCAGTGACCTTGATAAAATCATGGGGGTGTAGAAGCTTTGTAAAGCAAAAGTGATATTGCTATTTTTTCCTCTTCTTGGTAACATTGCAATTGATAGAAATTGAGTGGATTCCC
This sequence comes from Myrmecobius fasciatus, assembly GCA_023553655.1. NCBI lineage: Eukaryota > Metazoa > Chordata > Mammalia > Dasyuromorphia > Myrmecobiidae > Myrmecobius > Myrmecobius fasciatus. Next base: position 396,582 of record JAJPUD010000469.1, on the reverse strand, counting down.
ATCAATTGGAGACAAGCTGAATAAGTTACAGTATATGAATGTAATTTTTTATTATTATTATTTTATAAGAAATGATAAGCAGGATGATTTCAGAAAAGCCTGGAAAGATTTATATGAATTGAAGCTGAATAAAGTGAGCAGAATCAGGAGAACATTATACAAAGTAACAGCAAGAATATGTGATGATCAACCATGAGAGACTTAGCTTTTCTCAGCAATGCAGTGATCCAAGGTAATTCCAATACACTTGGGATGGAGAATGCCATCTGCATCCAAAAAGAGAACTATAGAGACTGAATGTGGATCAAAGAGTACTATTTTCATCTTTTTGTTTGTTTGTTTGTTTGCTTTTTTATTCTCATGGTTTTTCCCTTTTGTTCTGATTTTTCTTTCACAACATGACCCATATGGAAATAAAAAATGATTGCATATGTATAACCTATATCAGAATGCTTGGTATCTTGGGGAAGGGTAAGGTAAGGAAGGGAGGGAGAAAAAAAAATTGGAACTCAAAATCTTACAAAAATGAATGTTGAAAACTCTCTTTACATGTAATTGGAAAAAAATCATATGAATTAAAAAAAACCAAACAAGCAAACAACAACAACAAAAAAATCCAAGCATTTCCTTGGGCCTGGAAGGGTTTTTCCCCTCTAACCCACTGAAGGAGGGGGCTCTCCTTCAATGAACTCCAAAGATCCCTACCAGCTCTAAGATTCTAAAACTCTTTCTTCTGATCCCTCTAGCCTTGACTGTAAGTCAATTGACCTTCAGATAAAGACCAACCAAGAATCCTCATCCTTTATCTTTCTTTGTTTTATTTTATTTGATTAATTTATGAAACAAATCTGTTTCAATTTCCATAGATTTTCATCTTCCCAGTAGCTCTTCTATAATTCCTGACCAATACCTTCCCTATCCCCCTGAAGCAGGGCTGAGAGTAGTTTCTGTTATGAACAAGAATACTAAAAGTTAGGTTTTTAATGGCTAAATCGGGGCAGCTAAGTGATGCAGTGGATAAAGCATGAGTCAGGAGGACCTGAGTTCAAATCCAGATCCACACACTTGACACTTGACCTGGGTAATTCACTTAAGCTCAATGGTCTTGCAAACAAAACAAAACAAAACAGCTATATGATCTCATAGTCATTTCAAGATTTTGCTAAATGCTCTGCTGCCATTGATTGATTGATGAAACAGCCTGATTGATGATCTCATTCTTCACAGTTGTGTTAATGCCATCATTATTTTAAAAACAAAACAAAAAACAGTGTCTGAAAAATCTGTTCATACAGTCACTTCATCCTCTGAGTCTTTCCCTGTGATGTCTTTTTGGAATCCCTTTGATACGACCCCAAGAATATTTATTTATTCATTCATTCCAACAAAAATTTTCAAATGTCTACTCTATCTCCAGAACAACAGTAAGTTTGGGAAACAAGGGGAGTACAAAGAGAAAAATAGCACCATCTTTGCCTTCAAGGAGATCATATTCTTTTGGGGGGAGGGAATTAGAAGCAGACCATCCTACATTCTGTACATTCAATTTTTTCTAACCTAAAACAAAGCAGGATGGTGTAATGGTAAGATCGTTTGGCTAGAAGTCAGAAATCTTGGATACTAACCCTACCTCTACTTCATGTTGATGTAAATTCCCCTCTCTGTTTTTTACATTCATCAATAGGAAAATGAAAGGTTGAACTAGACCCAGGATTCCTTTTAATTCTGATGTTCCATTATCAAGGTCCTGTAAATTCCAAATAGAAGAAACAAAATAACTCTCTTCCCACTTCTCCTGCTCTACCCCTAACCACACTTAAGGAGGGAGAAGACAGAAAGGAGAGAGGGAAGAATAATGGCAGGAGAGAAGAAGATGAAGTTCTGGAAGGCATTTAGAAAAACTTTTACCTGTTCAAAAGTGAAAGAACATAAAAATTCTCTGACAAAGACAGTAATGATGATCAACCTCCAACACTATTCTATGTCTTTGGTCACTACCTCTTCATCCAACCAGAATAGTAAGTTTCCTTTGGAAAGACCATCTTTATTATAATCTATATATGGTTTATCCATTCTGTATTATCTGTGGTAGATATTTGATTTTAGATTACTCTTTCCCTACCATTCAAGGTAGGGAAACCTGACCCTATCCCACCTTTCTAGATTTAATCCATATCATTCCCCTCTATTATTTGATGCTCTTGCCATACTGGACTATTTTTTTTTTTGATTCTCTGAACAAGCACTGTACTTTTATGACTTTGTGCTCTCTTTATTACATTTCCCCTTTTTCTCGGAATGCCCATCTTTCCCCTTTATTATTGAACTCCTATCTATTTGTTAAACAAAACAAAAAAGTTGTATTTATGTGTTTGTTTTCATAGCAGAGTCATGTCTGAATACATATCCTCCCTTTATTTCTCTTCCTTAATGCCAACTCACCAAGTCTTCCTTGTTACAAAGAAAAATAGTGAAATAAAATCAAGCAATGCAATAACCAGCTATCATGTCATACGCAAAACCCCACAACTTCAGTAACCCAAGTTTTCAAGGAAAGTGCATTTTTTTTCTTCTCAAGATCAAGATCAGTCATTGCAATTATTTAGTGTTTGACTTCATTTAATTTTTAAAAATTTACATCATTGTATACAGATTTACACCTGTAGTTTTCTTGGTTCTACTTACTTCACTCTGTAATAATTCATATGAGTCATCCCATGTTTTTCTAATTTCCTCATATGCAGTAACATTCTGTTCTACAGTATATTCATTCAGTTCCAAATTGTTGGACATATATTTTGTTTTCAATTTTTTTCTTCCCACTGTCTTATTCTAAGTATTTTGCTATGCATAGAACATTTTTTTCTTTCTTTTCTCTTTTTACCTCTTTGAGTATACTCCTGGCAGTGGGAATTCTGAGTCAAAAATTAAAAAGAAAGTGATTTTTTTTCACGATTCTCAATTGTTTTGTAGAATGATGGAACCAATTCATAATTCCAACAAAAGCATATTAGTGCTCCTTTCTTCCTGTAGCCTAACGATGACTTTTTATTTTTTTATTGTGGCATTTTGGTTAATTTTCTACATGTGAGGTGAAACCACAAAGATGTTTTAATTTGTATTTACCTTCTTAATGATTTGGAGCAATCCTTTTATATGATTGCTGACAGTTTATAATTTATAAAGACTTTTGGGTTGTATTCTTCAACTTATTTATTTTGCAGTGATTCTTGGTCATATATATATTTGTGTTAATTCTCTGTTTTCTATATATTTTCCCTAGTATTACTGATTTTGTTCATGTGAAAATGTTTAAATTTTTATTTTCTTGAAATTGCCTAATTTCTTTTTTATGATCAACTTTGTCACTTATTTCATTAAAACTTTATCCCTTAAAAAGTTGTTCACCAAACAAGAGATACAGGAGATCATAGCAAAGAAAATGGACAATTCTGATTTTATAAAATCAATGCAGTTACAAAGGAAATATTTAACAGAGAAAAAATCTGTGCATCAAATTTCTCTAATAAAGATCTGATATTCAAAATAGGTAGGGCGTTGATTCAAATGAAACTAGGTCCCAATTAAGGTGAATAATGAACTCCCTGAAAAAGTCACATTATTTGAATTCTCAATATATATTTTCACTGGACTATAATCAATCATCAATTTCATGTAATTATAACTTCAAATAATGTGAATTTGAATACATATTTAGGAACTTATTATTTGTACTAATCAGTACTTGACTATATATAACAACACAAGCCATTCCCCAATAAACGAACAGTTGAAAACTTTTATACACACATACATATATTCATATATGTGCATATGATATGAATTGTCATAGAGTGAAGTGAGCAGAAAAGAACAATTTATACAATCATTTAAACAGTGATTGTATAGTTGGAAAAGAAAACAATTATGAAAGACTTAAGGACTACTATAAATGCAATGACTTTAAGACACTGATCATGATGATCATACTTCTCATCTCTTGGCAGGTGATGGACTAGGAGTGCAGAATGAGACATATGTATTTGCAATGCTTAATTATATTTTTTACAAGGGACAACCTTTATATTTTGGTGGGGGAAGAATTACAAAGGGAAAGTAGGGGTAGTTGTAGTGCTGCTGAAGAAAAAGAAAAGGGCATCAAAAAATCATTTTACCTCTCTGGGAGGAAGAGCAAAAGGAAGGCTTAGCACTGAGAACTCAAAACTTTAAAAATACTTTTTAAAAATTGTTTTAATATATAATTTGGGAAAAATAAAAATTATGCACTTTAGAAAAAACTTACATAGAAAAATTCATGATGTTATTTATAATTCTATTTTTCTATTCTTTGTATATAGAAATGTTACTGTTTTTAGTAACAAAATCAAAGAAAAAATAATTAGTCTAACTATAGCTTTGAAAGATATATCTTTATATTTTCTCCTGTGTTTTTTTAAATAATGTGGCTTTTTATATTTAGGTTGCATAGATATTTTGAAGTTATTTTGGTGTGTGGTGTAATATGCTGCTATGTTTTCTGTCAAACTTCTTTCTAGTTTTGCTAGCAGCTCTATTCTAATAGAGTGCTCTCTACCAAGTAGTTAACGTTCTTGGATTTATCATATACCTAATTCAATTGTTTGAGATCCTACCCTTTGCTCTAATCCTATCATTCTTCAAGGCTCATAAGCCTTTCCATGCACTTATCAGGTAAATATTGTGTGTTTATATTTTTCTGTATTGGTATCTTTATTTCTCTCATCAGAATAAAAGCTCTTTAAGGGTAGAAATCTTCCTATGTCCAGCATAGGATTTTGTATAAACACAACTAAATATTATTTTTTCTTCTTGCCTTTGCCAATAAACTAACAAGCTCTTTGAGAAAAGAGACTGCTTCAATTTTTAATTTGTAGGCCTACTGCCTGGCACAATGCCTTGTACATAGTAGGTCCTTAAAAAGTGGGTCTGACTGAATCTAGGTATCCTATCACTTCTACATAGTATCTTTTGAGTGTTAACTTGAACAAAGGAAAATCAGGATGTTGAATCTGAAAAAACTCCAAAAACTAGCCCCATAATTATTCATGTTATTGTTTCCTTATGAAAAATATTTCTGAATCCAGTACTCTAGGTTTCAACAACAGGAAACCCTTCCTCCTATCTTAGTTAACTGATTAGTCACAGAATTAAAATTCAGAGAAGACACCCCTTTTTTTCAGCAACATCAAAAATGTCTTAGACCAGTCATTTCAAACTCAATATATAGAAACAGGGTCCACTGAACTGTTACATGAGGATCCCTGCAGACTGCACATTGATTTATTAAAGTACATAGTAATATTATTTATGCCCTATTATAATTTTTATTCTGTTAAATATTTCCTAATTGCATTTTAATCTGGTTTTCACTTGGGAGTATTGCAAGCAGTGTTTGGCCCCTCTGCCTTAGACCATCCACTTGCTCCTAAAACTGAAAAATTAAATAAAGGAAAAGCTGTGACTATAAGGCTTATTTTTTTTAAGACACAAGTAGAAATGATTTGGTGATTACCCAATTTCTCTGTTTCTCTCCTATTCCTTTGGACTATGGAGAATGAACTGAGAGTATCTAAACTCTGAACTAAACATGGTCATCCGATCTGAACATCGAGAGAATGAATAGATGGTAGAATATGTGTTGGCTGGTATAATCCCAATTATACAATTTAGCCCTGTGAAACACATTAGGGGGAAAGATCATTAGCCTAATGAGCAGCTCAGATTTGGGGCTTGGTAAGCAAGCAAATGCATCTTTCCATTATGCATGGTTCTCAGCAAATTTATTATTTTTGGTCACCAAGGTGACCTGGTGTCTGCCCTTACCAGATCACTCAGCAAACCAGAAAGCAACACCCCCTCTCATTTTCTCACCCCCAGAATCCCCAAAGGCAAAGCACAGCAAGGGATCCGTTTGGCATCTAGCCCATGTTCTTTGGGAACTTAGCATAATGAGAGTGAGAAGGGAGGAGTGGGATCAAAGTTGGCACCAAGTGGTGCACAGGAAACCCCCTTAGTGGGACACACTTGGCTCCCAGTGATAAAAACCAATAGTCTTTCAGCATCCTTCTCCTCTCTGAGAGCATTTCCAGCAGATGGGGGAGGGGCAAAGGGGGGGCTTCCCAGGACAGGTCTCCCAAAATTGACACACTTTTCTGTGGATATCTCCCGGCTGTCTCTCACTGACCATACATAGTAGGGGCCTGGTGAAGGCCTGGGACAGCCCAGGCCTGTAAGCCTAGCTGCCTCTTTATTTGGCCTGTCTAAAAATAGCAGTGGGGAGAGTAGGGGAGAGCAAGGGGGAGAAAGGGGGGTAGACTCAGGGCTCTGCAGGACTAGTAGTCAATGAGCTGAGAGAAGCGATTGAACTCCCAGCACTCCCTGTTCGGCTGTCCGCAGCTGACAGTCTATTTTTTCCCATGGTTGACTAAATATGGTCAGGGAGGGAATGGCATGAGAAGGAGCCACTTGGCTGGGACTGCATGTTTCAGATGCTTAGCTGGGTATATAAGCACTAGAAAGGTGAACTTGGTTTCTGATCAGAGGTTTCCCCTAAACCCCCCAATCCTCCCTCTTCCTACTAGGAAGCATCCCCCCTTCTCCCCTCCCCCCCATTTGTGTGTGAGCATGCGGGCAGGAGATACTCTTTTGTTTCAACCTGACCTCTACCTCATGGTGACCCTATCTTGGGGGGGGAAGGAGGAGAGAAGACGGGGTGGGGGGAGAAGGGGGAGAGGGTGAGGGGAGACTTCTGCAGACACAGCCCTTATACATCAAGGTGTGCGGTAATCCCAGCACGCAAGGTTGCTTCTCCTTAACTCCTGCTTTCCGCTCCTTCTGTCTGTTCTCTTTCCTCCCTTCTGCTTTCTCCCTCTCCCTCTCTCCCCCTTGTTCTCTCTCTCTCTCTCTCTCTCTCTCTCTCTCTCTCTCTCTCTCTCTCTCTCTCTCAGTTGTAAGCTTTAAAGACCTCCCTCCCCTTTGCTAAGTCTGCGCTGCAGCAGGAGGGCTGAGTGGTGGTGGTGTCTGGTGGGAGGGGAGGGGGAGCGGAGGGGCTACAGAGGTGCATGTGGGGGAAGGGACGGTGCGTGTTAGGGGAAGAGCCTGAGGATTTGTTAGCCTGTTCTTCTTTCGTGTGTGTGTGTGTGTGTTTTCCCCCTCTCTCCAAGTGAGGACTAATGCCATCCCTGGGCCTGCTCTCTTTCCCTCCCTGCATTAGAGGTTGCCTATAGGAGGAAGCCGATGGCTGCAGCATCCAGCGCATTATTACCTTGCGATGCCATGACCCTCCTCCATGCATCCCTAACTCTTTAAAGCTGATTCAGCTAGCGCTCTGGAGGCTCCCCTGCTGCAACAGAATCTCCTCACTGGTATGTCTTTCTCTCTCTTTCCTCTAATGGCACCGGCTTGGCTCCGTTCTTTTTTCCCCCTTTCTTTCTTTTTCTCTTTCTTTCCTTTTCTCTTCCTTCCTTCCTTCCTTTCTTTTCCTCTTTCTTTCTTCCTTCCTTCCCTTTTTTTTTTTTTTTTAACACCAGCTCAGGCAGGACTTAAGGCTTCCAGCAAAGTTGCCCGGGATTGGGGAGGGGGACGGGGTTTGGAAGTATATGTGAGTGTGTGTGTGTGTGTGTGTGTGTGTGTGTGTGTGTGTGTGTGTTGCTTATGTGCTTCACTGCACCGGGGGCAGCGTGTGTGTGTGTGTGTGTGTGTGTGTGTGTGTGTGTGTGTGTGTTTCTTCCTATGGAGTGGGTTAGGAGTTTTCTCCGGCGTGCGGTATCCTCTGCATTTTAAAAACTGCAGAGCCAGCAATAGCTCGAATGCTTTAAACTCAAATGTAAGAACTTTGACACACAATCATTTTGTAAGGCTGCTGGCAGTCTGTGTTCCCTGGTTTAGAAGTGCAGGCTAGTGACAGCTGGAGGGATGTTTGGGGTTGTCATAGTGGGGGTGATGGGGGGTGCGGTCAGGGGAAAGTATGATTAACGGGCTCTGAGCTCTGGCAATTCCACCCAGTGCTAGAACGGGAACGTGGTTCGAACTTGAGAGCCCAACTTGCAACATTTCTGGTACTGCGGTCCTTAACCATTGTAATGCCGGTGAGCAGAAAGATTGGTAACCAATGAGAGACTGCCTGGAGCAGCCACATCAGATCTGGAAGAAGGGCTCACGGTTTGACTTTAAAGAATGGTAAAGGCAAGGGATACCCCACTGCAAAAAGCTTATGTTTTTTTTTTTCTGTAGACAGGAGGGGCCCTCCATCTCCTAAGTCCACCTTTTCTGTATCAGCCTAGATTCCCTAAGCACCAAGTATGCAAAGCTCATGTGTTGTGGAGTGTAGGTTTTCAATATGCTGGTATATGTACAAACATACTACTGTAGGGAAATGTGTGGGGACCACATACAAACACATGAGTGTGCACAGACACTCATGCTCACACACACACACACACACACACACACACACACACACACACACTTCTCAGAACCAGATAGGTTTGATTTATAGAGAGTGTCTCTTTGACTTAGCATGACTCCCACATACACAGAATGTAGTATATTTTCCAGTGAGTATTTATAGGCTAAGCAGCCTTGTGCAATTTAAAGGACATTGTAACTCTTGGGTTTATTGGTCCTTTGGATTACTGGCTAGGAGACCACTCTGTCCACCTTTTATTTCAGAAGGTAGAACTTTGTTTCAAAAAAACCCACAAAACTAGGTTTAGTTTGAAAATGAACAAGAAGTTCATATAGGCATCTTTCTGAAACTTCAGTTTTCCCTCTATGGATTGGGGGATATTCTCCTGCTTAGTCTGATCTCTCCAAAGTTTCAGCTGTCCTGGGGACATTTGTAACTAATCCTTGTCAATATAGAGGTCAGGAATTAAGGGCACAGGAGAAATTTAGAGCAGGGAAAGCATCTGCTCACTACTATTTCTCACACTTACTTGACTGGTTTGCCTTCTCTACCCTCTTTGGCTCTGGGTTGTCTTCTCTGCCCTCCTTTGCCCCTCAGTTCTTGCACACTTCTCATTTGTCAGCAACACTGAGCATTTAGAATTCTTTCTCACCTGGACTTCAGCTCACATTATCATGCAAGGGTCTCAGCTAAATCATTGGAGATGCAGAAAGAAAAGTTGGATAACAGGAACATGCTGTTTAAGTTGCCCTTTTTTATCCTTGACTGGATGAAAATGATAAATAACTGTGCCTAAATGTAAATGGGGCAGCAGGTCTTTTCTCTGTTCCATCCTGCCAAATGGCGTTTTCCTTTTTAAATGGGAGGTAGGAGCACCTTTCAGAGCCATAATCCATTCCCTCATCTCTTTCTTGTGTGAAACTCTGACCTAGTCATCCTAGATCATCCCCAGTTACTTGAAAGGTCCATCCGTCCATTTCACACACCAATGGAAAGACTTTACAGGAACCACAGTTCTGTGGCTTGTTATACTGAGATATTTGTTTTTTACTGGAGAGGGGAAGGTGGTATTTTTAAAAATAGCTCTCTTGAGTAATTAGTACCTCACTTGAAGTAATAACAGTGAGAAAGATGTATTTGCTATCTAGGGATCCTAGGTATGTATGAACAGTGCAGGAGAAGGGTGGTTATACACAATAGATAAAGTAATTCTAGTGGAGTGACAATTAGGTTAGCTTCCTTGACCTTCAAAACATTTCTAATTCCCTTATTGAATTTTCCTCTAATTAAAGCTAAGGAAGCCCAACTGCACTGGATTCTTGCTTTTGTCCAGTTATTTTCAGAGTACAGCCTCCAAATCTCTGACTCAATCCCTGTTCCTAATAAGTCTTAGCCTTTCTCCCTCCCTTACTGAACTACAATCATACTTTCTGTTAAGTGATTCTTTGGAATTACCTTTCTCTTTTCACCCCTTTAACAATCCCCCCCAAAGAGCTAATCTGACTTACCACAATGAGCAGAGAAGGAGATAACCATTTAATTCCCTTTGGGGTTTAGTGTTATCACACACTTCAGTTTCCTTCTTTATTCTGCTCAATAAACTCCTAGATACTAAATTTACTTGGGGTCTGGTTACTTTCCAGCTTGGTCAGGAACTAATCTTGAGAATGGGAGTGGAACTTCACCCAGATCTCTTTTAGATGCTCCCCTTTTCCCATTTTATTTTTCATTTGGTTTTGTCAGAGTTTATATATGATGATGGAGAACGGGGCAACATTTCCTCCTTTGCTCACAGAGAAATTTTAAAATGCAGGGGAAAACCCATCGATATAATTAAGTATTCCAAAGTGCTTAGTTTACCACTTGCTAAGTTTACTTAAACCCTCTTTAAAGGGTTCATTAGAAGACTGTGAGAAATGGTAAAATTCATTAACACTAAGGCAGCCATTCTGCATTTGCCTGTAAATTGGTATTGATCTGGAGGGCTCGGGCTGGGGTAGTAGGCAAATGGAGCAGGTGAGTGGACAGTCCGAGCATACTATTACAGCAATGCTGAATGAGCAGGAAGCGCCCCAAATGACCTCTTGGTTTGCTGGGCGCCTAAATCCTGTCCATAATAGTCTTCTATTCAGTGTGATCATCATTTTCAGTGGGGCACTGGGGCTACATTGTTAGAAGAGCTTTAGAGCTCAGAGGAGTTAGGAGGCAATGAGTGAAAAGGGGCAAAGCGGGAGGGATAGTGAAGAAGAAGAGAGAGAGGGAGGGAAGGGAGGAGGAGGAAGAGGAAGAGGAGGGGAAGGAGGAGGAGGAAAAAAAGAGGAGGGAGGGAGGGAGCAAGGGAGAGAGGGAGAGAGAGAGAGAGAGAGAGAGAGAGAGAGAGAGAGAGAGAGAGAGAAAGGGTAGGGGGGAGGGAGAGGGAAGGGAAGTGCAGAGAGAAAAAAGGCACAGATGGGTGGGTGCACACAAGCACACACGAGTGCTTGAGGAGTAACTCCTTGACTTCTACTCTGGCCTAAGCTCACATATTCAGGTTTCCAGTTATCCCTATGAACCTTCAATTTGACAATTTGTCAGGTAAACCGCAACCATTCTCAACTGCTACAGAGTTCAACTGTATGGCTTTTTCCCAACACTGAAAGAAAGAAAGAAAGAAAGAAAGTCAAGACATTCTCTTTCTGGGGCTCTTCTCTTTGGGAGGCAGAGGAAATTCTGGATTTATTAGGTAAGAGCTTCTATTTACAATATCTAGTTGCCTTTTTAATACCCTCTCTCTCCTCAGTCCCAGTTAATTGCTGAATGAATCCTTTGTCTTTAACAGAAGAGTATTCTAACCTCAGTATGAGAAGGAGGCAGCTTGGTGGTGTTATCTAAGTTGTAAACTGGACATTTGAATTCCAGATGGACAAGCGCTAAGCTTTGCAGGAAAGGGGAAAGGACCAGTCTTTGTTTATTCTTTTTTTTTTCTAAGTCCTCATCTGAGGAATAGAAAGAATTGTAATTTTCTAGAGTTTCTGGAGCTTTTCTTCTAAACCTGCATTTCTTAGTCCTTCTAATTGTTAATGTGGGAGTGAGGGTGGGGTGGGGTAAGCATGGAGAGGATGTGTTATAGTCTATGTATATTTTGTGTGTATATTCTGTGTGGTTAAAAGTTTCAGTATGAAATGTGTGTACTTTTCAGGGGGAAATGAGAGATTTTGTCATGTTTCTTATCCTATTTATGTGAGAATTAGTTATGAAAGGGACAAACTGCTGGATTTCTCATACTTCTGTCAAAGGCAACACCTTCCTATTTCTCATGACTATGTATGTATTTTAAGACACAGAGACATACAGACATAAGAAAAAAAAGAAAGTGAAAGAATAACTGATTTATTGGAGATAAATGATAGAAAAGGGGTGTATGTGAGTGTATTTGTGTGTGTAGCAGAAGGTTTTGAGGAAGATGTCATGAAAACGGGGCAGTAACTCAGCACCATTAACCCAAGCCACCACTAAGTACACATGGGGTTTGAATTCCAAAGCAATGCTATGTTCCTCTTCAAACATATAAATGTGCATATTGAAAACTACCTGCTTGAGAAACATACTACTTTATATGCCCATATGAACGTGCTAAGCTATGGAATGTAAAGAAGTATGTATTTCCGGTAGGGCATCTCTCTCATGGGAGCAGGGTGACCTGTGTTCAAGGGAGAAAGAGACAGACAGATTTTGTTTTTGGAATGCCTGACATGGCAGACTGACTGGGGAGTCAATTGATGATGGTGTTCCAGTGGCTGTATTGTTCTGTCACTTTGCCTGTGTCAGCAGGTGGAAATGCTCATCAGGACATTAAATATTCAACGTGCTGACTGCGGCAGGCGCTTGGAAAGGCAACACCAGAAGAAAGCCCGTTGTCCGCTTCTGGTGTGTGCAGGGGCTCAGGTCAAGGGCTGCTAGATCTTGGGGGCTTGCAGGTTCCTGTGCTCTTCTTCTCTATCCTCTCCTACCCTTTAGCCTATACAAGTCTAGATATTAGCAGAGTGGGGTGATTTCTTCAATCAGTGGGATAAATGTAGAATGTAAAGTCAAACAGAAAAGGGAATAAAGGAGAGAGAGAGAGAGAGGGAGAGAGAGAGAGAGAGAGAGAGAGAGAGAGAGAGAGAGAGAGAGAG
>JAJPUD010000469.1:260066-379253 GCA_023553655.1 Myrmecobius fasciatus | reverse complement strand
AGAGAGAGAGAGAGAGAGAGAGAGAGAGAGAGAGAGAGAGAGAGAGAATTTCTCATGTGTGATTCTTATGTGCAAGGCTACCATCTTCCTGAGTTCCAGACCTTCATTGGGAATGTTCATTATGAGGCTCAAAGCTTGTGGATTTGTCTTTTGTGAGACTTGCAGCGGGACATCCGGGCTTGGTGGAATGGACTCCTTTGGGATGGTCCGGAAGGACCTGGTATAGACGGTAGATCTGAGCCGCCGTCTCCAGGGAGTCTCTGACTCCCCTTCAGTCTTGCTCCAGACTTTTAAGGACAGACTACCACTTGTTGGGAGAAATGGCAAACCAAAGCAGACCTGGGCGGAGCTGGGAAACCACAGGAGCGGAGGGGAGAGCTTCCACTTGGTGCATTGTCCACTCCTGCAGTGCGGGGCGGTGGAGGGCAGCGTGATTGCGGCGGCCGCGGCGCTTCAAGGGCGAGCAAGGTAAAGGTGGATGCTCTCTGAGAAAAGCCCAAGTGCCTCCATCCAAAGCAGCAACGTCTATACACTCTGTAAAGCAATTTTTCCCTTGGAGAGAGTGTTTGATCCATGGCTTCTTTAAATATCTCTATCTCCTTGGCACATGTAAAACAGAGCTTGACTTTGAGAAGAAATTCAGTCTATACATAACTTTTCAGAATTGCTGATACTGCGCCAGGCTGTAATTGGTTTGGGTCTTGCAAGTTGGTTGCTTTAATCTTCCAGGATTGCCATGAGTGTTTGTCAGTAATAACCACATAGGTGAAGTGCACATGGTTTGGAGAAGTGTTCTGGCAAGCACAGTTGCTTGGGCTATCTGAACAAGGAGTGTGTTTCAAGGGAGGTTATGGCTAATTAGGAAGATAGGGGCTAACCCCCCAGGCCCATCCCACCAGAAATTCCTCAGTCTCTTTTTGTACTAATTTAAAAAAAAAGTAAGAGGAAAACAGATACCTTGATTCAAAAAAGGGGGGAAAAAAGTAGGAGCTGTTTTCTAGGTCCTTCAGGCAAGAACCCAGATAAGAAAGTTTGCTATTTGGTAGACTTGTCCCTAAGATACAAATTGCTTTCATACTTACCTGGTCTGGTTGTTCATTGAGTTGAGCCTGTTTCCTTGAAGTTTCCCAGAAACCAGCCCTTGGAGCTTCTCTGCTTTATAGTGTGAGAGCCACACCCTTGTGCAAGTTGTCTTAGGGGTGCGCTTGGGATGGCATGTATGTGTGAGAGAAAAGATAGTCTGAAACGACTGCAGGGACTGGGAGGGACATTAATCAAGTGCTTTGGGGGCTTTGGGTGGGGGGAGTGGGGAAAGGTCAGCAGAACTGAGCGTTTACTAGCTGGAAGACTCAGTTCTGAGACTAGTTCCCTGACTCAGGACTAGGTCCTCAAGGTCAATTGCCATACAGAACAGACGTACTTTTCCTGTCTCCTCATTCCCCATCTCCTCACCCCGTTCCAGGGGTCATGTGTTTGGCTCGCCATGCCCACATATGGTTAGTGTTAGAAAGCTTGCCACCTCTCCAGGGCCAACAGGAGCACAGGACCGCTGATATAAATAGCTGTCCGACTGCCCAAACCTGGCTCAGATGACACAGAGGACAGGAAAATTGTATCTAAGGCAAAAGGGCCAAACCATTGGGTCTGGGAACCTGGAACTTAATGGATAGAATCTAGGTGAGCTTTCTCTATTCTTCCCCGTGGTGAACTGGTTGTCCCTTCTACTTCTCACAAGCTCCCTCCCTTCCTCACCAAGCCTTCACTCATACCTTGTAGGGGGACAACTCCAAGCAGGAATCGGTGCCCTTCTAACAAAGTCCTTCTCAAGAGCAGGGCATATAGCCAGTGTTGGCCATTATGGTTTGGGCTACCAGCTTCCTCTAGGATTTCTGTCCTTGGGTCCTAGTTGTCTTTTGAAGCAGTCTCAAAATGGCAAGGCCCATACCAAATTGGACCACGCTTTGGAGAGGAGCTTAGGGAGGGAACAGTATATGTATAATCTGCCAAATTTAGCTGCTATAACAGCTCTATGATAGAGCTGACCTGGAGCTAGAAAGCCTGCATTATAATTTCTAATTGTGTGAACTGGGACAAATTACTTCATTTTTCTAACTCTCCTTTGTGAAATTAGAAGTTTTATGTATTATATATATATATATATTATATATGACATGCACAAAAATAGTTACATGCATGTGCTTTGTAGGCATAGAGGCAGCTGGACCTCAGACACTTACTAGCTATGTGACCCTGGGCAAGTAACTTAACTCTGTTTGCCTTAATCTACTAGAGAAGGAAATAGAAAACCATTTTTAGTATCTTTGGCAAGAAAACTCCATGGAGAGTCTTGATGTGATATGCTTCATGGAGTCTTGAAGAGTTGTGCACCATTGAGTGATTGAACAACATCAATAATACTACCAATACTACCAAGAGAAATGTACATGCACACATACAAATAGCATATATGTATTGCACATGTAATATATATCCTATGTGTATGTATCTATACACACATATGCTACTTCCCCTACAGCCTCATGTAAAGAAAGCAACTTGTAAACTTAAAAAGAAATTTGAGGTAGTAATGATGAGGATGTTTTCACTTCTCCCTGAGCCTGCCCATTCAGCATCTTCTCTCTTGAATTTCATTCTCATCTTGTCACAATACTTTCATTCACTCAGGAGTTTGATAATCATGGACCAATTTACTCCTGTACCATCCTAAGTCTCTCCTGAGGGATGCAAAAAGACCTCTCCTCATTATCTCTCCAGACCTCCCACTCATTTTCTTTTTCATCAAGATGATTCCTCTCAGAACTCTGTTTCTGAGAACTGCGTCCAAAGATAGATTAACTCATACTTAAGTACTAATAAACAAAAAGCATTTCAGTGGATAAAATAATGGCTCTGCGATCAGGAAGTCTTCAGTTCAAATCTGGCCTCAGATATACATGAGCAGTGCGATGTTGGTCATGTCACTTAACTTCCATTTTCATGTCTATATAGACGCTATAGAAATGTTAGCTATTATTGCTACCTTTTATAGAAATATTTGCATCTGAACAGTACAAAAACTTAACCTAGGGAATGGAGTTCTACCGGTAGAACAAAGAAATTGAGGGGATTTCAAAGCCAGGAAGAGATTCTAAGTGCCTTTCAAATCACAGGGAGGATCTATTTCATCTATGTGCAAGACTAGCCTGAGTATCAGAGGAATTTTTTAATCAGTCCTTTGATTCCTGCAAAACAATGATAAATATGGAGGCCTGGTTTGTCCTAGGATTAATGAACAAAAATCCATTGCATTATTTAAAAACATACACATAAATAAACCTATTGATCAGCTCTGTTGGTTTTAGTTGTGAATTAATTTATGTAACACTGGGTCCCAGTGAAGGCTGTTATGTGAATAGCTATAATTTCTGCTAATTTATTTTATTCCTATGATCATAGCTTACAATTCTACAGTTCTTTAAGATTTACAAAATGCTTCCCCTCACAACATTTAGAGGCAAGAAGTAGGAGACAAGTATTGCTTCCCCCATTTTATAAAGGAGAAAATTGACTTGCTCAAGTTCACACAGATAGTGATGTCAGAGTGGAATTTGAAGTTGGTTTTCTTCTAACCCTAAGATCCATGAACTCTTTCCCTGTAAACATGGTTGCCTCTTACTTCTGGAGTAACTATTTCAGTGACAAAACTTCAGGAATCATGAATCTTAGTCTTCCTTTGTAGGATATATAGGGATTTAGAACTGTAAGAGACTTTAGAGACTACTTTGCCACTGCCTTTTATTTTTTGGTTGAGATCAAGTGCTCAGATAAAAACAAACCATCCACTAATACCTCCATAAACAAGTGTAAAATCAAACCTGCTTGGTTCGAATTCACCAGGGGACTTTTTTCAGGTCTACGAGGAGTAGGGAGATGGCAGCCAGGGCACCCTTTAGGTTAGAAATGGCATTTTCTTATCTCAGAATGTATGTCATTAATTTAATCCACCAAGTTCCACACTCCCCTTTTTTATTCAGGGGCACAGGGCTCTTGGATGCACTTATAAGCTGAACATCTTTCTTTCCTTAAATGAAAGCAGCTTTACCGTTGTCCCTATCTTTGAAGTAATAAGACACAAAAATCTATTTTGCCATTTTTGCAAAGAACAGCAAAACTGGCCTCTACCTCCGCTCTCCTCCCTGTCCTCCACACTCATTTGGTCTATTTGAAGCCGAATTTATTTCTAGGAAGGGCCCCATCAATTTGCTTTGCTCTTTTGTTGACAAGTTTATTAAAAACTCAGGCAACTCCGTATTAAACTTTTATCAGTGTTGAGAAATAATACATTCTTTGAATAGACAGAAAAGTTATGGATTGAGTCTGAGCCTTTCTAGTTTAGAGTTTGGCTGAGTCAGCAGGACAAAGAGAAGCCCCTCTGATTTGGGGGTGGCTTTCTTTCTTCCCTTCTCCATTTGAGGTCTTTGAGGTTAGGAAACAGAAGTAACAGTGGCTCCTAGTAGAGATTATATGTTTTAGGGAACTACAATGAGGGAAAGTATGACATACCAAAACCAGTTTTTTATAATCATCAAAAAGTCAAGAGCCATGATTCTTTGTTATTGATTTTTAATAATTAACTGAAATCTGAGATTAAAAGTTAATTTTCTAGTGATTGAGTGTTAATTGGTGAAATGATGCTACAAAATTGATCACTGGGTCATATGTGTTTAAATTTTTAAAAGCATCATAGTAGAAAAATTGAAAAGTAAATAAAATATCCTTTGTTTTACCTGACCTTTTTTTAAAGCCATGCTTTGTTGTAAAGGAAGTCTGACCCATAGTGGGTTAGAATAGGTGAGTATAAAGAAGAATTCTCAAGAAATTCTCTCAAGATCATTGCCTTAGTAGGAGTCTGGGGCTTGGACATAACCCAGGGTCCTTTAATAAGAAATAGTTCTAGGCAAACTTGAGCTAAGCTCTGAATCACCCTGGTTGGTAGAAGTTATTATAGTTAGAGGTGACTAAAAAGTGTTCCAAATAGGGTAAGAAATAAATAATAGATTTAGATCTGGAAGGGATCTCTTAGGTCATTTAAATGTATACTTTCCTCATTTTATGGATAAGGAAACTGAGGCAGAGAGGTTAAGTAACTTACCTAAGCTCATATCTGGTGTCTCAGGTAGGATTTGAACTCAGGTACTTCTAATTCTGTCTCCAGCACTCTATCTACTATACCATGGCATCAAGAATTATAATGGGAAAAATCTGTTTTCCCTTTAGATCATTTGTGATTTAGAAGACTGTGATAAGTGTAGAAAGATTAAAAGAATTACTCAAAGAAGAATGCTAAATGGAGACTTTTAAAACTTTAAGTATATTGAATTAAAAAAATCATCCATTAAATCTATGTTCTCTGCTTAGTGCTAGAGATAAAATGATAAATATTTAACAGTTCCTGACCTCAGGTACCATACAGCCTAAGACAGGAAATATAATTTACATGTTGTTCAGTCCTGTCCAACTCTTTATGATCTTATTTTAGGGGGGTTTCTTGGCAAAGATACTGGAGCATTTTGCCATTGCCTTCTCCAGCTCATTTAACAGATGAGAAAACTGAGGCAATCAGGGTTATGTGACTTGCCCAGAGTGTTATAACTAGTGATTGATACCAGATTTAAATTCCGGTTTTCCTGAATCCAGATTTGGTGCTCTATGTACTGCATCATCTAGCTGCCATAAGTATAGCTAAAGACAGGGGTAAAGAAGAGATCCCAAGAATGGTTCTAGGAAAATCTGAGGACAGAGAATTCTCATTCATCTGGGCATAGGAAATTCATGTAAAATTATTGCTGTTTTTTAAAATTAAGTTAATTTAATCATTTTTTAAAAGACTGGATGTCCCTCTCTTACCTAGGATAGAAGTACAGGAACTACTCACAAACCCAATCCCTCACTGGTTAGCCCAGAACTTTGCTCTCTCTACTTCTTGGATGGCTGATTTACTTCTCCTTTGGGAAACTCCTACTTCCAGTATTTGGCAATATTAATGTTGAACTTGGTATGATCAGCTTAGCCCACCACAGGTCAGAACTCCCTGCCTTTGTTTCCATGGTAATTGAGATGACAAGTGTGTTTTCATGACCAGGCAGAGAAAGCTTTATGAAGGATCTGCTACCTGAGCTGGGTTTTGAGGGGAGAAAGAGCTCATAGAATCATAGATTTTAGAGCTTGGAGGAACCTTAGAGACTTTCATGTCCAACTGCTTCATTTTACAAAAGGAGATGGGGGTCAGAAAGATTAAATAATTTGCCCAGGAAGGGCAAGAGACTTATGTCACTAGACAAAGGTGAAGAGGAAGTATACTCTAGGCATGGGGGAGCAGTCTATACAAATGCATACAGGTTGCAGAAGGCAAGACAACCATGTGAAAAAACTAATATGGAGTACCTGGAATATAGAAAATGTTTAAGAAAATAATGTAAAAAGTAAGGTTGAAGACTGATTCTACCAGGAGATTTAAATTTTAGAATAAAGAGTGTTTTTATTTTTAAAAATATGAGTTTGGATGCCATTTAAGATTTCAAGCTGAGAAAATGATATAACTGTATGTATGCATTTGAAAATATATAAAGGGGCTATGAATGGTAGATGTATATCTGTAAACCCTGATACTGGGGAGACTGAGGCTGGTGGAGCTCCTAAACACAAGAATTCTCAACAGCAATGAGCTAAGCTGATTGGTTGTCTACACTAAGTCTAACATTAACAGAGTTAACTGCTCAGAAATAAGGATTTTACCATGTTTGCTAAGGAAGGGTGAATCAACCCAACTCATAGAGTAAGTCAAGTTCTTATGTTGTTCATTAATGGATCAGGATCAAGTGTATATAGCCCTGGGTCTTGCAACATAGAAAGGGTCTTTTTGGGAAGAGGCTGATCCTATGTTTCTTGTAAGAAAAAAAAGTAAAAATAAATCAGAAACATGAGCAGAAATAGAATATGAGCTGGATGGCCTGGTTCACATTCTATATGTGCCTGAACACAAGAGATATTGCAGTCAGATGTTAATTCACTAATTTTCTGACTATTAAGGTAACAGAACCCTGAGCTGGGTGACCAATGGTGGTTGAAGAATTTCTTCAAATAAGAAGTTGACAACCATCTTTCCTGGAGACTTTAGATATTTTCCTATCCAGAGACAGGAGGCTAAGTCCAACCAGTTATCTTTTAAAGGTTTTTCTTCCTTGAGATAAAAATGAATTTAGGAGAAAAGCAGAGCAAGGTCTAAAAGAGTTACTATTTTTTCTTTTTAAATTTTTTTTTTAAATTAATAGGTAATTTTTCTCTCTCCACATTCACTGAAAACAAAAACAAAAACAAATCCTTGAAACAAATCCCCACATTGACTACATTCAGCATTCAATAATGTGTGTCTCCATCTACATATTTAATCCATTACCTCTCTGTCAGGGACTGGATAATATTCTTGACCATCGGTTCTCAGGAACTATGGTTGTTATTGCAATGCTTCTTCTTAAAAGAATATATAGTTTAACAGCAACAACAGCAATAATAAAAACAATGGCTAGAATTTATATAGAACTTTAAAGCTTAAAAAAACCTTTAGAAATACCATTTTATCCTTACAACAATCCTGGGAGGTAGACACTATTATTATCCTCCTTTTACAAATGAGGAAACTGAGACAGATGGAAATTAATTGCCCAGAGTCACAGTTAGTAAGTGTCTGAGGCTACATGTGAAATTCTGCATGCAAAACAGCTCCTTTGCTCTATGCTCACCACCATAGCAGGTGCTCTGAATTTTGCTATGTAAAGAAATCTTGCATCCTTAGGCAAGGGGCACAAAAAGGTGTCCTTGAATCAACTTTTTCAGGCAAGTTCAGTTGAATTGAGTATAGTAGGAGAGACCATAAATCTTCACACACACACACACACACACACACACACACACACACACACACACATTTTCAGAGGACAGGGAAAGAACTCAGGACATGCCATTATACTGAGGAGATAGAGATTCAGGGACTGGATAGGCTAGTTTCTGTGGGTAGTTTTGAGGGAGATTCATTTTGGGGAGGAAACAAAGCCTAAATTGGAAGGAACTCTCCTTGCCATCTAGACACCTTGTTTTCACTAAGTATAACTAATTTCCTGTTTTAACAAACATTCTCTCCATCTACCAGTGACTAGCTTACAAAGATTAGGAATGTTTGTTACCAGAAGATTAGCTATTAAGTGGTAGATTCTGAAGGGTTGATTTTTTTTGACCATTGCATTTTATGAAACTATTCCCAAAGAGGCAAGAAGGCTGTGCCATGTGTTGGTTGAAAAAGTACCTGTCTATACTGATGCAATTTCAGACTCACCAAATACTGAAGTAAATGACTCTGAATACAAATACTTATTAGAGTCTCTAAGAAAGAGTGACAGTTCAAATAACTCTATTGAAACTTAGTTAAATCAGTTCAAATTTTTGGACTTAAGTTTCCTTGTCTATAAAAATGACAGGGTTGTTTTAGATGATACTTAATACCCCTTCAATCTCAAAGTATATTCTTATGTTTTTCTTTAAATCCTTTGGGGTTTGAATTATGTTAACTACATCTCACTTATGGGCTAGGAGTGGCCACTGAGGGCAGTATAAAGGATGTAATGTTGGATAAAAAAGGCATTTCAAGTGGAAGAATCTCTCCCCATAGAAGAGGACAATCCAATCAGGTGTGAAAAAAAAAAAGTTTCCAAAATGAATTCTGCTTTCTGTGAATGATTATTTGTGATTGGTTTAGTGGATGCTCTTTGCATTGACCTTCCTATTTTTAACATCCAACATACAGTTATTCAATTCCCAGCATGTAGAAGATCCTGTGCTTGTTGCTGGGATAAGAGCTGTAGTCTGCCATCATCTAGTATGGGAAGAGAGAAAGGGGAACACAGGATAGTATAGTTAATGTCTAGAGCACTAGATTTGAAGTCACAACATAAGAGTTAGAATCCTGTTTTCAACACTTAATAGCTTAGGTGAGTCTTTTAATATTTCTAAGCCTCAATTTCCTTATGTAAAAAAAAAAATGAGGTAGTTGGACTCTATGACTTCTTAGATCCTTTTCAGTTCTAAATTGAGGATCTTGTGATTCACTGTGGTCCACTAGCAATATGCTGTATCTTGTTCAGTTGTGTCTGACTCTTTTTGATCCCATTTGGGAAAGAGCAGTTTGTCATTTCCTTCTCCAGCTCATTTTACAAATGAGGAAACTGAGACAACAGGATTAAGTGATTGGCCAGGGTCATACAGCTAGTAAGTGTCTGAAGCTGGATTTGAACTCAGGAATATGTGTTTTCCTGACTCCAGGTACAATACTCTAGCTATTTTACCACCTAGCTGCTTTATGTATTCATATACATATGTAATAGTAATATGAATATTACTTTTCTCTCTCTCTTTCTCTTTCCCTCTTTCCCTCACTCCTTCTCTCCTTTATTCCCTCCCTCCTTCCATGTCTCAGTTTCTCTATGTGTTTGTCTCTCTCTTTGTCTCTCTGTCTCTGTCTCTTTCTTTCTCTCAGCCTTCCACCCATCCTATGTCATTAAGGTCCCATCCTTCTTCAAGGGACTATCTTCTGCCACAAGTATGTAATCCTTCTCTCAGGGGGCTATTCCTCCTGCTTGTTACCTCCTCTCCCCTTTTCTCTGGCAGAGAAGTGGGCTGGGAAAGTGAGGTGGTAATCAATGAGACTGAACCCATCCAAGGTTAACTGCCCTCTTCAACTAAATTTGCTTCAGAAGATTTTCTGGAAAAGAAGGCAGAGAAAGGTAAATAAAACATTGTATTTTCCCTTAAGAAACTTAGCAGGGAAGACAACAATAGCAAGCAGAATATGTTATAAGCATAGAATAGTGGATCAAGTATTGAGTTGAAATCAGAAGGACTTGTTCTCAAATTTATTTCTGTGATTTCCTAGCTGTATCACTATGGGCAAATCACTTAATCTCTCTGAGGATCCATTTCTTCACCTTTAAATTGGAGGTATCTACATTATCTATCTCACAGAATTGTTAGAAACTCAACTGAGGTGATTTATGCATGTGTTTTGCAAACTTTAAAATGACAGTGAAATATTGTTTTTTGAAAGAAAGTATTATGGGAATTTCCTTGAGGAAGGGATTATATACAATTGGGAGAGATTAAGTATGGTTTCATGGAAGAGATAGTATTTAGTAGGACTTAGTAACATGAATAATATTTCAAAAGGCAAAAATATAAGAGAGGGTATTCTAGACCGGAGACTCTATGAGCCAAAGCTGGAGGTTGTAAAACCTGGGATATGTAGGAGGAACTTCAAGTAGTTAATCCAATTAGATTTAGTATATGAATAAGAGTAGTGGCCAGAAAGGCTAAAAGCTGATCATGGACTGTCTTAAATGCTAGATTAAGGAAGTTGAGTTTTATTCCATAGGCAATGATGATCCATTGAAGGTTTTGTGAGCAGGAGAGAGATATGATAGAACCTGTGAATGAGGAAGCTATCTATGGTGATTGTCTGGGATACTTTGGAAAGAAATCGGCAGAAGCAAAGTAACTGAAGGTTGAAATTATCCTAGATAATCCCCAGAGGTTCTTGTTGTAACAAAAGGAAAGAATGAGGAAAAGGAAGGGAGGAAAGGCTCACTGACCGATAAGTCCCAGTTTAGGAAGCTGGTCAAAATTATGATTTTTTAAAAATCATACCCAGAAATGCCACTTTCCTTCAGCTGTTACCCAGCTGACTCTTTACTCTTAGTCCTTCATCAAGTTCCTTAGAATAATTTGACAAACCATTAGGGGTTTCTCTGGTGAGACAGAGACTTCAGTCCCTTAGCCCCCGGGGCCTGCATGGAAGAATCTGAAAGGTTCTCCCTGTAACACCATAATCAGATAACAGTTACCATATGTTTATTAGCTGGCTCATCATTCATGTTATGAATACATCAGAAGAGGGGCTTGCCAGTGCAGCCCCGTGCAGAAAACAGGCAGGGAGAATTCTAAGCAAATACATCTTACTCTGAGAGTTTATATACATCACCATTTGCTCCAATTATAACTAATTGGACACATATTGCATTTTCATAGCATCTAATTTTCTATTGATTTTAACAGGACTTCTGGTGTTTTGCAGCATGAAGCAGGATCTCGTATCAGTTGCTGTTTAAAAATGCTGAGTGTACCTCCCTGTATGGGATTATTCAGTCAGCAGATGTTTTAAAACCTATTTAATTGTTTGGTTCATAAAATGCACAAACTGTATTAGTGAACAGCTTCATTCTCTTTTAGTACCTTAGTTAAAATGAGAGAGAGAGAGAGAGAGAGAGAGAGAGAGAGAGAGAGAGAGAGAGACCATTGCAATTGTGGACTGGGAGACAAGCTTTCCCAGGATACAAACGTCGCTGCCTTTCAGATGAATGGTTTTTAAGAATCTTTTTCTTCTTGTCTGCCCTAGTCACATTGACAAAATCCCTGTGTTTGAAATTTCCTGAGGAAGCTGACAATGGAGAGGATTCAGCTACTAATCTCCCCTTTCTCCCTTAATGAGAGACAAATTGGCTAATGAATAGGTGGTGGGCTTCATTTGCCTTATTCTCCACAGTGGCTTCAGATAGAATAAAAAGCTTTAAATAACCTCATAAAACCAAGGCCAGGGGTCTACTGCCCTCCAGCACCCTAGCACAGCTGCCAGCCTCAAGAAGTCTCCTCTCTGCATAGTATCAATGTCAAGACTTTCAAGGGTGGGAGCAGGAGAAATGATAAGGGGTCAGGGAAAAGCGGTATTTCAGAGGTGTAATTGTACCTTTGTGAAATGTCAAAAATTCAGGCCTGAGGGCTGCTTGTCATAAGTCAGGGTAAGGTGAGCTACTATGTTCCCTCCCCTTCGAATCCAATCTGGCAACTGAGTTAGGAGCAGCTGATGGAAGAAGGTGTGAGTGTACGTGAAAAGGGTGGGGAGAAAAGTAAAGCTTTTCCTGGGGTCCCCTGAAATGTAGCCTCATATACATTGTTGGCCACCTAGAACAGAAAACATAGGAGAGGTAAATGGAACTGAGTGCTGCAAAGATGCACTTCTTGGAAGGGAATGTACCTGGGGGGACAGCAAATCAAGGAGCATGCTTCAATCAGAGTGTTAGGGACCAAGTCAGAGAAGCTTAATTCAAATACCTGTTCTATTTACTTACTTTCTGTATAACATTGGACAAGTCTTCAGGCCTCTCTAGGCCACAATTTTATGACATTTAAAATGAGGGAATTAGACTCGATGACCTCTCTGGACAATATGCAAGTTAGAAAGCTATGATCCTGTGATCCTACAATCTGAGAGCTTGGTCACTTCTGGGTCTGGGTCGAGGCTGTAAGTGATTTGTAGCCTTCTTTCATTGAACAGAAGAGAGGAGAAATCCTTAAGAGGCCAGGGGCTCATCTAATTAATTAGTGTAATTTTGCAGAAGAAAACAGAAGCCTAGAGAAAAGAAATTAAACCTAACAATTGCTATGAATTGGATAAGGATGACTATCTATAAGTCCAATGTCATACCTAGCTTAATATTTGTTGGATTCAATGAAAACACATGATTTCAAGAACTAACTGAACTAAATAAGAAACATCCCTTTCCCCAATTACCCACTCCAGGAACAGGTTGTTGCAGGGTCTGACAGGATGATAAGAGAAAGGCACTAAGGACATAGTCACTGGTGTCTTGTCAAACACATGAAACAAATCATGGAAGCTATTTGATGGGTTGATTCAGAATTCAAACAATGGTCATGTTCTCCAAATGAGTAGGAAATAGCTCCTCTATTCTCCAACTGAAGTCAGACACACACACAAACACATACACAGAGGTATTTATTCAGTTAACAAACATTTTTGGAGTGTTATCTATTTCCCAAGATTGTTGTAAGGGTCAAAAGAAATGGTGGCTATAAAAGGGGAAGGGGAAAGAAAAAATGAATTCCTCCTTTTTCCTAAAAAGGAGTTTAAATATTTGTTCTTAGGGTAAAAATATTTAGAGCTTTGGAAAAAGGCAAAGGTGGTCTTCTGCATTTATAGCCTTGCAGGGGGAAATAATGCAGCTGCAAACACAAAAACTGGTACTTTAAGATAGGATGCTAAAAAATTATCTTAGAGGGGAATAATCAGTAGATAAGGAGATGATAGAGGTGGCTGTGGGCCACACAAAAAAATTTCCCTGTAGAAGTGGGGCTTGTATTGAACATTAAATGACAGGTAGAATAGGCAGGGATGGAAGAAGGGAAATAGTATGAGGAAAGGCCTCACAGTAGGACTATGCTAAATATGTATATATTGAATATATGTATATACATGTTTACATCTGTATACACATACATGATATATGAAACACATGTTATATATACATTATAGACACACATATTCATGGGAGAATGAGACGACCAGGCTGGCTGGAGTGTAGGGAATATGTATGAAAATAAAGCTAGGAAGATCAGATCAGAGAGTAGACACTAAGTAGCCTCAATCTTTTCAAAACTAGGAAAACAAAACCCAAAACCATATTAGAACCCTATCTTCGAGAAGATTTGGTTTTCAAAAACTAGAATTCCACAGAAAACTAGGAGGAATGATTAGAAACTGCAAAGTGGAAAAGTTAAGTTTGATGTCGGGGGAAAATACTTAATGAGAGCAGTCCCAAAGTGCAATGGACTGCCTGGAGAGATGGTGGATCCCATCTCACTAGAGAGCTTCGAGATGAGACTCAATGACCATTTATCAGGCATGCTGTAGTGGGGATTCCTTTTTAATTAAGGTTTGGTTAAGAAGACCACTGAAGTGCCTTCCTATCCTGAAAGTGAAAGTCTGAGTTTGTGTTTTTGCCTTTCACATTTGCCTTCTCCTTCTTTAAATAAATAAAATCAAGGTTTCCACAGTTCAGAAAAGGCAACTTGTTCAGCACAGGCAATCCCACTTACATAGGAGTTTGTTTTTGTTTTTGTTTTCTGCAGTCATAAAATTAGGAGCTCCGCTAAAGAACAAACATTTATTAAGCACCTAGCATGTTCTTTGCTAAAGAATGTACAAAATGCGTGAGACTGACCTCTGTTTTTTATACATCTTGCAGGTTAGTGGGGACATGAGATGGGACACCATACAACTAACAGGGCAAGGGTGGGTCTGTAAAAAGGGGACATGGGAAGGGCAGAGACAATGAATGAACATCTGCAGCCAGCTCAAGGCCTCCAGTGGTGAAGAATTTGTTGCTTGAGAAGTCTAATTTATCTTGGCCACAATAATGAGATAGTGCCTAATCTCTACCCCCAACCCCCATAATTGAAAGAAATCGATGACTCTGGGCACCAAATGCACATTAGTTTGTTTTTATTTATTTATTTTTTTGGCCATTTATTTATTTATTTCTGCTCTTTTGGTTTCTAAATAGCCCAGAGTAGGGGGATGTAGAGCAGACCAGAGATTGATTCAAGTGTCATCCCAGCGACAGGTAGTATATATCCAGAGATCCAGGAAGAAAGAGCATTTGGATGAAAAAATCAGGCAGGACATAAGAGATTTTACTGTATCACCAAAGGTCATTTCATTTTTGGGAAATTCCTTCAGATTTAGCAATGTTTGGATGGAAATCAAATAACACATTAACTGTAATGGGGGAGGGGGAGTCCTGAAGCTAATTACTGAAGGGATGTGCACTTCATTAAGATAAAGCTGGAGAAAAATCAATGTTGGGTATGGCTAGGTTTTTCCTTCTGATTGGATTTGAGAATGACAAATTGTGAAAGTGTCGTCCCTAAAGATGCCTTTAAAAAAAATTCAGATAAAGGCCAACAGACTCTTCTGTGTGAGAAGCCATCTTGACATGTGGGGTAGGGGAGAAGCATTGTGGCAAGAGCTGTGATTTGGGCAGGAGGGCCTAAGCCATGGTTCAATATGAGCTAATTCTATTGCATGTCAAATCTTCCGCTTCATTAGGAATATTGACAATTGGTGATAAATTCTTGGGCTTGACTGTGCTGTCTATAACACGTTTTCATTAACATATCCAAATAGAGAAAAAGGCCCTTGAAAGCCAGCAGAGATCTGCATTGCATCCCCATACCTGGGCCTTGTCCCTCACCAAAAAAAAGGGGGTGTAGGTATGTTCTCAGGGCCTAGATTTTCATTCACCATGAAGGTGAACACCTCAAAATCCTTCTGAATGTACAAAATCTCATACCTTGAACCAGGACATAGTGATAGATCCTATAGAATGGGATTGCAAATTGTAGTCATAGATATCAAATGGAATTTAAAGGCTATCCAGTCTAATCCCATCATTTCCTAATTTTTTTTTTGTAAGGCAATTGGGATAAAGTGACGTGCCCATGGTCACACAGCTGGTGAGTGTTAAGTATCTAAGTCTGGATGTGAACTCAGATCTGGTGCTCTATCCACTGTGCCATCTAGCTGCCCCTCATTTCATTTTTTTTTTTTTTTTTGCTGAGGCAAGTGACTTGCCCAGGGTCACACAGCTAGGGAATGTTAAGTGTCTGAGACCAGATTTGAACTCAGGTCCTCCTGACTTCAGGGCTGGTGCTCTAACCACTGCGCCACCTAGCTGCCCTTCATTTCATAATGGATCATATTGGACCTAATTCTATCATGTGTAGATCAGGGGATGATATTTTAAGATGTTCTGACCAGTCACTGTAGGTCATTAATACTGATTGCCATGTCCTTTCTTCTTCTACCCAAGCACAACATTATGAGGGGTTCTAGTGCATCCTGGCTAACAAAATTAATGTGTTATGTGTTGGATGTGTTGGCCATGTAATATATCCTGTGGCGTGAGCTACAGAAAAAATGGACAGTTTCTCCTCAACCTGACAGGAAGACTTAATTCATGTCCTTGGAGAGATAGCTTGGGGGGAAAAAGATGGAACACACACAGGCAAATGATGTAAGAGCCCTTAAAAACCATTATTGCAAAGTCCAGACTGAGTATGAGCATGAAGGAGATGCACTCTGAAGTTGTCATCATCTAGGTACTGATATGAGGTACAGGTTTCCTTACAATGGAGCATCTTAGCAGGATTTTGCAAAAAGGAAATTAAATTCTGTATAGATAGCAAAAAAGAAAGCATCCCCGTTAATGGGAATAATATGAAGAAAGGCATGGAAGTAGAAAGAGGCAAACCTTTCTTAGCTTTGGACTTGCCCAACTTAAGAAAAAACTAAAGCCCAATCAGTAACTGGCAGCTTTGTTTTAAAAAAAAAAAAAAATACACTTAAGGGCTTAAAGTTAAAAGTTTGAATGTGTTTGAATCTTACCTTTGCCATTTACCTAGCTGTATGGCCACAGGTAAGTTACCTAGCTTTTCTGAGTTCTCATTTCCTCATCTGAAAAAGCAATCAATAAGCATATATACAATGTTTATTGTCTTCCAGGCTTTGTGCTAGATGGTTCCCACTGTTCAGAATTGCTGAGGTAATTGAATGATGTAATAATGTATGTCAAGTACTTTGTGGACCTTAAAAGATTGCTTAAATGTCTGGTATTATTTTCTTTGTTCAGCAGATATTTGCTGGGCATTTGCTGAGTGAAGGGCCCTCTGTTTGGTGCTATGAGGAATACAAAAGAGTTAGAAATGAACTCTATCCTCAGGATCTCAGAAATGCAAGTTGGGGTAATAAGACAGCAGGATAGGAAGAGTTTCTGGTAACAGTACAAGAAATGCCACAAATCAGAATGTGAAAGCTTAGTGCAATCCCAAAGGACCAGGATTCAGTCAAGGGACTGTGCCCTGGAATGATCAGAGAAGTGTTTTCATAATAAGAGACTTGTGCTAGACCTTGAAAGACAAGTAGGATTTGGACAGGTGGAGAAGAGAGGGGACATTCTCATGGAATAGTCAGTTCAGGGTCACCTTTCTGGAATAGAAACTATATTGGCTCATCCTGCCAGACCCGTTTTAGCCATTCTTTCTAACACTTACCAGTCAAGGTAAAGGAGAGATAATGAATTCAACTATTTCCCTGGCTCACATTCTCTCTCTGCTACATAGATCAGGGAAATATTATACCCAGGGTGTCCCCTGACAGAGATTAATCACTTCCTAGACCAATGAGAGTATGAGTATGGTTTAACTCATGTTAATCAGCTGTCTTATTATATTGGTGGCTTGTAAACTCAGTTGTTTAGAACTAATAAGGCCAAGTTTATGGATTTGAACTCTTGACAACTTCCCTTTATTCCTGCACTATAGAAGCACTCTCCATGATGGTCTATCATCTCACAAATGTAATCTCTTGACCTGAGGAAGGAAGTGAAGGTGTGGATACTTTTATGCAGACCATACCCACTGCTGGTAATATGATTCAAGAAAAATGTCCCCACTGATGGTACATTGATGGAAGTATTTGAGAAGTGTGGGGGGAAGAGAAAAGGAAAAAAACTTCTTCGTGTAGTAATTTATCTCTGCTTTATCTCAAATGTGGAGTAAATACATGCATTCTCTACCTCTACCTACCAAAATGCCCCTTTTTCCAAGGAAGCTTCAAGAGAAAGCTCTGGGAATGGGGCACCATGTCCCTACCGCTGCTGAAGTCTTTCTTCACCAAAACATCATTATTTTTGATGAATGGTGCATTGAGTAAGAAAACTAATTTTCTAAAAAGGAAATCTCTTACTGTGACTCAGTGCAGCTCATTTAAACGAATATGACCCTCACCGTACCCCCTCCCAAGTCCACATTGATTTCAAATATTTTATGCAGACGCTTCTAAGAGCCAAGTTTGCAGTCTCTCAGCTTTTTCACTGTCTTTGTCCTAAATTCAGGGCTGTGTCTTTAACTCCTTAGCATCCAGATAGTTTGGAATTGAGCACCAGAATGACTTATAAGCAATCAGTCAAATGTTGAAGATGTTAAAAGATAGTCATTGGTAGAGCCTGAACTAGAACTAAGGTCTCCTCTCTTTCCACTTTAAAATATATCTTTGAAATGTTCCCTACTGATCTGGCAAGGTCATT
This sequence comes from Myrmecobius fasciatus, assembly GCA_023553655.1. Taxonomy (NCBI): domain Eukaryota; kingdom Metazoa; phylum Chordata; class Mammalia; order Dasyuromorphia; family Myrmecobiidae; genus Myrmecobius; species Myrmecobius fasciatus. The sequence goes on along the minus strand of JAJPUD010000469.1, from coordinate 361,209 downwards.
TCTATAGCTGTTCCTCCTAGGTTTCTCTCCTTTTTTCCTGTCTTTTTTTTTCTGTATCTGTGTCTTCTCTCCCCACCCATCCTTCTCTTTCTGTCTCTGTCTTTCTGTCTCAGTCTCTGTGTCTGTCTCTGTCTCTCTCCCTTCCTCTCTTTCTCCCTCCCCCTTTCTCTCTGTCTCTCCTTGTCATTTCTCTTCCTCTCTCTCCCCTTCTCTCTCTGTCTCTCTCTGTGTCTGTCTGTCTCTGTCTCTTTGTCTTTCTGTGTCTGTGTGTGTGTCTCCTCTCACCCCTGGCTCTTTTTCTCTACCCCTCTCCATATTTCTGCATGTATGATAGTGAGAGGGGCAAGTTAGAAAAATCTCTCTCAACATGAGGTATCCAGTATGTCATAGAACCATGGCCTTCTTTGTTGGTGGTATGTTTTGTAAGATAAGAGTGATAGACAGTTCTCAGTCACCCTTTCTGGTCTGTATCACACTCTGACTGTGGACAGTATATCTTCCTCAGGTAACTGTCTTGCATTTCAATGATTCTAAAAGTTGTTCCTTCTCCTTGGCTATACTCCTGGTGGGCAGGTATATTGGTGACTGAAGAAACACTTCTTACAACTTGTGCATTATTATTCTAACATTAGTTGCCTTTGGAAGGGACCCAGCACCCCCTTAATAATAATTATTCACATTTCTGTAGCATTTTAAGGTTTGCAAAGTATTTGCTTACAAAACTGTATGGTAAATAGCACAAGTGTTATCATATTTTATAGATGAAGAGACTGATGTCCAGAGAGGTTATGTCTGCTTAGAATCATACAACTAGCAACTATACAAGGCAGAAATCAAACCTAGCCCTCCCTGATTCTTTCCCACTTTCCACTATACTTCACTGTCTCAAATCCCAATTCTGAGCAGATATTGATGACACTGAGGTTTCTTGGTGAGTACATATGGCATCTTCAGAAAGCCCAATCAACCAAAGTACTCTTACAAATGAAGTGCTAGCAAGTTAATTTTTTAAAATCTCACCTATAAACCCAGATGCCATATGTGAAAGTTTAGAGAGCTCAACCTGCAATAATGTTGAGGAAGGGGCAACGTCAAGAGATGAGAGCTGAAAGCAGGTGCTAGAACTAAGTACAATGGATTCTTCTCATAGTCTTCTAGAATATCCCTGGTTCTGAAAGATGGTAGACAGGGGCCTGGAGGTCTCCCAGTTCACATAAAAATTTTATATCCATTAAGCCTTCTGTTATGTACAGTTTCCCTGCTCACAGACCTAATGACCAAGTAGTTTATATAAATCCCAGAAGTCTGGAAAAGAAGCCATTTGGAAGCAACTCCATTGGGATATCCCAGCAATGGAAGATCCACGAAGGGGCCTTTCCCTCATGGCCTTGTCCCCATCCTCCTCCATGGATCCAGAAGCCCAATGCTTTGCTAAAGCTGGTAAAAAGGAACCAAATCACCTGTGCGATGGATTTGGTCCCCTTCAACCAGCTGTAGCTGTGCATTAATTGCGCCGGTGAGACTAAGAGGATGTTGTAGCCTGAGTATAAAGAGAAGTGGGGACCAACTTGGAGGATAATCGGCCAGGAGATGCATCACAGCAGCTCCAGCAAAATTGAATCCTCTCTGACAACAAGTGCATTCCATATAGACAGACCCTGCGCTTCCCAGCACTTCCCAGATAGCCTTCTTTCCCCTCAGTCTCCATCAAGATGGACCATTCTGCATCTTTTCTCATTCATCCCCACTGGAATTCAAGGTTATTTCTGGGAAACAGAACTTTTTTTTAAGCCAATTAGTCTATCAACAAACATTTGTTAAGCACCTGCTATTTTCTAGACTAGTATGCTAAGTTCTGGGGATACAAAGAAAAAATGAAAGACTCTTAGCCTTCAAAGGTGCTTACATTCTGCTGGAGAAGACAACAAAATGCAAGATAATTGTGGGGGACACTGGCAGCAAGGAATTCAGAAATCTCTTGTAGGTAGTGGCATTTGAGCTGATCTTTGCAGGAAACTGGAGTCTAAGAAGTGAAAGTGAAGAGGGTGTATATTCATAGAAGGCTGCAGGCTCTAAATAAGGGACATATCCAAGATTAGGAGATGGGTGTGAATACCCTCCCCCTACTCCAGCTAAATGGAAGCTAGCAAAAATGAATATAAAATGGATAGGATGAGTTGCTTGCAGAAGGTTCCTCCTCCTCCTCCACCCCACCCTCTAGCCAAGAGATGGTTTATAACTGGAGCACTGATAAGATTGGACTGTGCTCCATAAATTACATTTGGTACATGGTAAGCTAAGTTTAACTATGTCTTGAACTAATGACAAATACTAATAGAAGAGAACTGTTCATGAAGAGTCTGGGGAAAAGAGTTGATGAACAAATGATTATTTGACTATCTCTTTCTCTGTCCAAGGACATCAGCTGTGTTTGTCAAGAACAGGTATTCTAGTCCTAGAAAAGAGCACTCTCCAGAGGAGCAGGAAGATATTTATTTTCCTGTCATAAATAAAAAGTGTATCCTACAGTAGAAAAGGGATGATTCTCACTTTTTCTGTTCAATACACACATTTCTCACTACAGTTCAGTAAGGAATGCTTCGCTCCCACCTGGACCATGGAGAGGGTTAGACTGTGAATAAAATCTCCTAGAGACCTATGGAAATATTCTCTCATTTGCATTCTCATCAATTTATTATTAAAATGAATTTTCTTTTTTTAAGAGATGTTTTTATTGAAACTGTTTAGGTGCTCTCATCTCTGTGGTAACCAACATGAATCAGAGTGCTGCTACAAGCAGCAATTCTAAGTCTTCAAGAGGCCAATGAAAAGAGAAATGAATCATAACAGTACCTCAACTACTGGCTTTGCTCATGGATTAACCCTAAGCAGACTCTTTCCCTCCTTTCCCCCTTCATCCCACTCCCCAGCATCCACCAACAAGATTTTTTGTTTCTCTCTTCTTTTAAAATGACCTTATGCTCTTAAGAACTTGGCACCAGGCAAAGCACCCAATCTAGGTATAATGAGCATTGATGTTATGCTAATGACTTAAAGAAAATCACTGAGTTTCCTCATGTTATAATGATTGGTGGGAAAGGAATCCAAGTGTCATCTTTCCCTAACTTTACAGCAGGACCATCAGGACTGGCCCAAAGACTGAGGCTAGTGGATGTGTCACTTTCCCTTTTAAGACAGTTGGGTTTTCACAGATATGTTTTTCCAATTACACATTGAATTGGAGGTATGGTGCCAGGAGGAAAGATACTGAGGTGGAAAGGAGAGGGAGACTTTGCCCCAAATTTAATGTTCACATTGGCACTGCTTCCTTGTTACATAGATTAAGCTGAAGAGTAAGAATTCCAAGTGGAGGGGAAAAATAGGAATTAAATTGTTCTATATAAAAATCTGCAGATTTTTTCAAAAGGGGTAGGGAGAAGAGGGCACCTTTCAACAGAGAAAAAAGACAATAGCATGTATCATTCAGAGAAGAAAGAAATTTTTTAGAGGAGAAGAATAACTTCATCAGCTTAACATGAAACCACCAGTCAATAGAAACAGCTGGAAGGGAAGATGGCTTTGGTTAACAAATTCAGTAAAGAAAGAATGACTCAAATCCAAGGGTCTTTAAGAAACAAAATATAAGTTCCTGTGTACACTGTGTGGAGAAGGCAGGCCTTTATTAATTTTTTGCAAGTTATAATTAGCCAGGATTTATAAGTAAATCTCATAGTATTCTCTCCTGATCCTGGAGTCTATGAGAAATATTTATGGTCTAGTTTTAAAGAAAGCATAAGAACACACAAAATGCATAGACACACTATATGTCCTTTTCTTTGGAGACAATCTGTGATTTCAATACTATAGGGATTCTATCCACTAATGCAGATTATCTTAGAGAGTTTTCTAGGATCATTGAGAGTTGAAGCAACTCATCTAGTCACACTGCTACATTATGGCCAATTGGACTGGAAGTGAGGTTTTTCTCTAACCACTTTGCCATGTTGCCTCTCATGCCTAATCTATATATCTATATCTATCTATAATATCCATAGTTAATCTACATTTTAGAGGCAGTGAAGTAGTACAATGGATAGAGTGCTTGGCCAGGAGTCAGTAAGAATTGAGTTCAAACTTGATCTCAGATATTCCCTATCTGTATGAACCATGGTCAAGTTGCTTAACCCTGTTTACCTCAGTTTCTTTATCTGTAAAATGAGCTAGAAAAAGAAATGGCAAACCATTCAAGTATTTTTATCATGGAAACCCAAATGGGGTCATGAAGAGTTGTACATACTGAAAACACCTAAACAACAAAAAAATCTATATTATCTGTATCTAATCTATATCAACCTAGGTATGTGTGTACATACACACTCAAATGTATCTATCTATATATATATATGTACATATAGAGAAAAGAAAAATTATATATATATATATTTATATATGTGTATATGTATACACATGTATACATTTATTATAATGCATATGCATATCTATAAACATAGATATGTGTATATAGAGAGATCTATGAATATTTAAATGCATATATGTATATATACATGTATTTATATATATACACATTTAAATGTAGATATATATACTGATATATATGTATATATGTGTATGTATATACATATATATTTAAATGTATCTGTATTCTAATTGATGTCATATTTTCTCCAAAGATTCATATCACTATGAACACAGGCCTACCCATCTTCTGCGGCTTCTGTTCATGTTCTTCTATAAGTTCACTAGAGGGAGTTTATCCAACATAAAGGAAGCCTTCCTCCGTTTCCTGAAATCTTGAGAATACCAGGGAAGTTCTTGTTGTCCACCTGTAATACTCCTATTACATGACCACACCATCTTTTCTTCTTATCTTATATTGCCCTAATGACACAGAGTCCTAGATCAAAGCTAGAAGAAACTTTAGAACTTCCTCATTTTACAAATAAGGAAACTGAGACTCAGGGAAGTTAGTTTTCTTGCTCAGCTAATGAATATAATTAGAATCTATTGTTTCACCATCATGAATTTCTGAAGTTCAAATCCTAGCTTCACTGCTCCTGAGCAATGACTTTGGGAAAAGTGCTTAATCTCTCTGACCTTCAGTTTCCTCATCCTTAAGATATCATTTCTACCATAATTACCCTCTTCTAATACAGATTGCAATACATTTATGACTTGGTAAATAAGTCTTAGATATTTGATTGAAGCAAATAAGGGTTAAATGTTTTGCCCAGGATAATACAACTAGTAAATGATGTGGGGTTAAACACATGTTTTGTTGAAGCCAAATTCACATTCTATCCACCATGACACATCAAATTACTCTGCACTCCTTCCTCCCTCCCCCACCAGAATGAAAGCAATTTTTAGTCTCTTAGAGACTGGGTTTGTAAAAGCTACTAAGGAAAGTCTCATTTTAATTTGGTAAACAGACAGTACTTTTCAGGTCATTGAAAACCTAATCCGTGAAAATAACTTTAGAAATGTTTTCCTAGTAGATTGACAGAGAAATAACCATATGACCTGATATACCACAGTGCCCCAATCCTAGCACTAGTCACCTGCTGGTATTGACAAGCATTAACCCTTAAAAAGGGGTGAAGCTTTATAATATAAGGAGAGGGAAGGTCCTAGGCATTGAAAAATACTCTTCTGTATATTTTTCCCTAACAGGCTGACCTGTAGATATTCTGATGTCCTATATATTCCTGACTTATGGCCCAGCACTCTATTCATTGCACCGCCTTGTTGCCTCTAATAGATTAAATATGGATAATATAGATATACAGAATAGGAAGGTGAGGACATACAGGGGAAAAAAATCTTATTGAACAAATACTTTTCTTGTCTTAACACCTAGGTTTAGGGAAAGAAAAGACAGAGCCAGACCTAAACAAATCCTATCACTTTCTGTTCTTCCTCAATCTCAATAATTCTAATTCCCAAGAGCAGGTTCTAATGTAAACAACACCATTATTAAAATTTTTCTTTGCCTGATGATAATTAAGTTACTCAAAAAAGACAGAGAAGAAATCCAGCAAGAAAGCTCGAGGCATCATAATTTGCACAAAACACTGAATGTAAATGGATTTAAATCATTTTTTCTCTAAAAAAATACAGAACTGGATCATATATATCTATGACAACTGCTTTGAGGATTTTGAGGGGAAAGGGGGAGATTTATAACTACCTAGAAAGATAATATAGTTAAAGAGTAGGGGGGTTTGGGGGAAGAAATGTATAGACTACCTCAGAAATACTCTGGGGAATTCTTCCCAATGGTTCTCCAGGACAAAAAAGAGTAGTAAATTGAAGAAGGAAGCTCTATGGACCAGTTAAGAGAACTGGGAAAATTTCCAGGGACAAAAGAAAGACCATGGTAGAGGTTGCTCCGAAGGGGAATTCCATCATTGGCAGCAAACTGCAAGCACTTCCCTAGAATTCTCACTGCTTTCCTATATGTGTGTCAGGGGACAGAGGGAGGTAGAAATCTCAGCCAAAAACATGATTTTCCTTCCCTTCTCCACTCCTCCTTCCAGTGGTACTTTCCTTTGTTTGTGTTCCCCCTTTCTCCAGATCTCTCCTTTCCCATATTCTTTCAGCATTTACCAATCTCTCCCTACTCACCTAATTCCACAGGGTATAGACACACTCTCAACCTGATATTATCCTTCAGGTGTGTCCTAGGAAATTCATCCAAGGAATAGAAACTGCTGAGGGTAAAAGAGAATATTGATTTTTAAAAAGGGAATCTACTTAGAGTTCCCATGAAAAGCAGCTAATGACAATTCCAAATTGCTCAACATTCAGATGACAGATTGGAAAAGTCAGTGTTAGCACTGGAATAAACTATAGCAATCAATGGAGACCAAATTCGTCATTTTAAAATGGCAGCAACTGAGGTATAAATACTTCCTGAAGATCATGTAGGTAGTAAGTAGCCTTGAATCTAGGTATTCAGATTCCGAACTCAGAGCTTTGACCAGTCTAAAGCACTGCATCCATCCTTAGACCTTTCAGTGTCAATCAATTCAGATGATCTGACATTCTTAGGAGTAAGAAATTGGGAACCTAGGATCACAGATTTAGAACTAGGACTTTTCAAAATCATCTCGTCCAGTCCCTTCATCTTGCAAATGAATGAAGTGAATTCCAGAAATATTAAGTGACTTATCCAAAGTCACATAGTTTTTTCCCACAGGTTGAATTCACACCCAGCCCTCTGACTCCAAATCCAGCACTTTCAACAATACAACATAGAAGCAAGTAGTGAAACGGTCATGATCCTTTTGTATATTGATTGGGAGAGGAAGGGTGTTAGATAATAATTTTGTATTAATGGTGGAGATATTTGATATGAAAAGTTTAGGATACTTTCCCAAAACAGTAGGTTCCTATGATAGCAGATCATTGTTATCTGGATTCAGAACTACAGTGAGTAAAACTGGATACTCCTTGAATGCAATGAATCTATTTAGTATTTTAACACTATAGGACATCATCATTTATAAGCAGCTTTATATACACTCTCTCATTTGATCCTTATAATATCTACATGACATAGACAGGAAAGTTATCTTATAGATGAGGGAATTGAGACTCAGTTGAATTAAGCACTTTGCCCAAAGTTATTCTGAGGAAGCATCAGAACTAAGATTTGGGTCTGGAGTAAAATGACTCACCTTCATGAGTTCAAATCGGGTCTCGGACTTTTCCTAGCTGTATGACCTGGACAAATCACTTAATTAACCCTGTTTACCTCAATTTTTTAATCTATGAGATGGAGAAGGAAATGGAAACCAATCCAGTGTCTTTGCCAAGAAAAATCCCCATAGATTCAAAAAGAATCAACCATGACTGAAAATGACTGAACAACTTCAAAATAGTGTGAATTAAGATAGAATATTTATTAAAGCACTTTGAAAACCTTAAAATGTTACATAAATGCTATTTGTTGTTTTTATTGTTACTATTATTTCCACTGAACCACAGCAGCTCCCTCATTAAAAAACTGAAGCCATCTTCTGTGACTTAATACCTTTTTTCCTTCTTTACATCCTATCACTTAGGTACCTTTCTGCCACTTTCTCCTTCTTTGTCCCTATCTCACATGATGAAGTAGCCTTACTCCTTACAAAGGCTTATTCTTCTACTTACTCAAGTGATACATTCAATCTCATCTCCATCACTTGCCCCTTTTGTCATCATCACTCTTTCATTAATTTTTCCCCTCTCTATTCTCTCATTTCCTACTGCCTACAAATACACCCATGTCTCCCTCACTCTGAAAATCCCCACACTTGTTCCTTCTGTCCCTGCTAACTATTATCCTATTTCTTTTCTGCCCCTTGCAGCTAAACTCCTCAAGAGGCCATCTACAATTAGATGTCTCCATTTTCTCTCCTTTCACTCTCTTATTCACCCCTTACAATTTGACTTCCATTCTTATCATTTCACCAACACTGTTCCCTCCAAAGTTACTAATGAGCTTTTAGTGGTCAAATCCAATGACCTTTTCTCAATCCTCATTCTCCTTAACTGCTTTGCAGCCTTTGATTCTGTTGCAAACTCATTCCTATAAGATAGAGAGAAGGAGAACCTATAGATTTTTATGACACCATTCTCTTCTAATTCTCCTTCTGCCTATTTGAGCACCCCTTCTTAGTCTCTTTTGGTGGATTCTCTTCCAGATCATGTCCTCTAAACCTAGGAGTCCCTCAGGGTTCTATCCTAAGGCCTCTTCTTTTTTCTCTCTATACTACTTCACTTGGTGATCTCATGGATTTAATTATCATTTCTCTGCTGATAAATCTCATCTCCCTATCATGCCCCAGCTTCTCTGCTGACCTCCAATCTCAGATCTCCAACTTTCTTTGAGACATCTTGAATTAGATGTTCATAAATATCTTAAATTTGATATGTCCAAAAAGGAATTCAGTATCATTCCCCCTAAATCCTCCCCTCTCTCCTACTTTACCTATTATTGTAGAGGGCAATCTATCTTCCCAATCCCTCGGGCTCATAATTTAGAAGTCATCTTGGATTCCTCATTCTCTTTCACCCTCCATATCCAAGTAGTTGCCAAGGCAATTTCACCTTTATAGCATCTCTCAAATATACCCCCCTTCTCATCTCTGACACTGTCACCATACCTTGATGCAAGCCCTCATAACTTCAAGGCTGGGTTATTGCCAATTTGTTGATGGGTCTGCCTGCTTCAAGTCTCTCTCCTCTTGAATCCATCCTCCATTCATTCACTGAAGTGATTTTCCTAGAGCATAGTGAGATCTTGTCATTCCCCTATTCAATAAATGCCAATGGTTTCCTTTTACCTCTTAGAGCAAATGCAAAATGTTCAATTTCAAAACAACAAAAAAAAGTTTTACATAATCTTTCATGACCCAATCCCCTCCTATCTTTCCAGGCTTCTCACACTTTACTCCCTGACAAGTAATCTTCAATCCAGTGACTCTGGCCTCCTGACTATTTCACAAACAAGACACTCCATCTTTAAGCTCCAGCCATTTTCTGTAGCTGAATCCCATGCCTAGAATGTTCTCCATTCAATTCTCTGACTAATGACATTCCTTACTTCCTTTAAGGCTCAAATAAAATTCTACCTTCAACAGAAGACTTCCCCAATTCCTCTTACTTCCAATATCTTCCTTCTCTTAATTATTCCTTATTTATCTTGTTTATAGCTTGCTTTGTATATATTTGTTTGCATGTTATACTGTAAGTTCCTTGAGGGCAAGAAGTGTGTTTCACCTTTTTGTGTCCCCAGTACTTATCACAGTGTCTGGCACAAAGTAGGCACTTAATAAATGTTTATTGGTTGGTTATATAAGTCAAATATTATTTTCAAAACATTTTTATACCTAGTATGGTGACATTCAGCCATTTTAAAAGATTCATTTTCATTGAAGAAAGATGTACCATTGCAATAGGGAAGTAGGTAAACATTGTCCCACCCCTAAAATCAAGTAGAGGAATAGATTTATTATTATTAGAGAATTTATTATTGTTAAAGAAGAGGAATTCCATTTCCTTTAGAGCATGGTGACTCTGCCATTTCTCCACAATGTGACCTTGCAAGTAAGTCACTTTTTCCCCAAGGGCCTCAGTTTCCTAATCCACAAAATGAGAAAGTTGGCTTGGAAGATTTCCAAAATTCCTCTTAACTCTGAGTTCGTGAGACATTGAGGTAGCAACCATGGCAGCCTGGGAGAGTTAAAATCTCTTTGGGGCTACTTTTTCTTTCTGTTCTCAACACCTGCCCTGGCCCTGCCTGACAGTTGGCCTTTCGTGCCAAAGTGGAAATTCCCATTTGTAGTCCCATGTGAAATATTTCAATCCAGTATGAGCTAAAGAGATTTCTGAGTCATCCTGAATTCAACATTCACCTTGTGAAGGGGGAAAAAATCTGACACTTTCTCCATTCCCACTCCCTCCTCTTCACTCCTGAGACTAAATACTTGTTTATAACACCCTTAAAAGTCAATCAATTAGCTTTTAAATTGATTAAATATAACTCACAGTCACCATACATGAGTGGAAACACCAGAGTTCAGTAAATTCTCATCTTCTTCTGCTGGGTGACCATCCCACCTCCCCCTAACCTCCCAGCACCCTACTCTTCAGAATATAGCAGCAGCTGTCTTTTTACTTCCTGTGTAACACTCCACAATCACAGTTTGACTTTTAACATGACCTTTCCAATAATAGTCCAGTCTCCTTATTGGACAGAGAAGAAGACCCAAGTTTTCTGGCTGAAAATTCAGGGCCCTTTCATGGTGGGTCATGCATTAATCATTTGACTAACTACAGTTGTTAGAGCACTCTCAATTATAAAGATTGTGCATTTCCTCCACATGCAGGTAACTGGCACAAACACAGATGGCTCTAATAAGACCGAGATGAACTGTGTCCACAATTGCTTCTCATTCTCTCTTACTGTCTCTCCTACCCAAGCTAATTTATTTTTATTTCCTTGGTTATTTTTCGGCTTTGCTTTCCCCCCTCCAGAACTGGTTGACCATTGGCTATATTTGTTCTCTAGCTGGAGTCCTCAAGATTAGGTAGCATTTCACATTGACATTTTCAATGTCCTAGCACACTGATCCAAGTGTGTTTGCAATCAATTAAAAAGCATCTAGAAAATTTCTACTATATTCCAGAAACTGTATTAAGCACTGTGGATACCAAGGGGGAAAAGTGAAATGGACCCTGCCTATCCTTAAGTGATAGAAAGTGGAACAGTAGAAAGAGTGGTGGGTTTAGAGTCAGGAAGACTCATCTTCCTGAGTTCAATGCTGGATTTTAACAACTACAAGCTGGATTATTCCAGGCAAGTCACTTAACTCTTTTTAACTCAGTTTCTTAATCTGTAAAATGAGCTGGAAAAGGAAATGGTAAACCACTCCAGTGTCTTTGCCAAGGAAATCCCAAATGTGGTCATGAAGAGTTGGACATGAGTGAAAACAACTGAATAACAACAGTCATCAAGATGTTTACATTCTTTTGGGAGAGATAGCTTGCACATAAATAAGTTCATACAAATTATATACAATAAATGCCAAATAAATTTTGGCAAGAAGTATACTAGCAGCTGATAGAGAAGGAAAGAGATTGGGACAAACCATTGGCAGGTGACAATATACAAGAAGATAGAGTCCAATGTCCAGCATCATCACCAAGGTATGATATGATATTTCATAAAGAGTATCTGATTAGCTGGGAGATACAGGGCCTATACCTGGACCTTGCTTTTATTCATTGCATGATCTTGGACAAGTCACTTCCCATATAGAAGCCTTGATTTCCTCATCAGTAAAATGAGGGCATTGGGATAAATGAATTCTAAGGAAAATAATTCATGTGTTTAAGGGGAAAGTTCATGAATTTGTTAACTTTTTTTCCTCACAACAGTCTGATAAGATATTTGTTATTCCCATTTTATAGATGAGGGATTTAGAGTACAATAATTTGAAATAATTTGCCCATGTTCCCTCTCACAACTAGTAAGGAACAGTTTTATTGGTTTAAATTTTGGCCCACATACAGTGTTCTTTCTATTGGATTTTATCGGGATATCTTGTCATGTCAAAGATGTCCTTCTACAAAAACAACGATAAAAAAAATGCAGTGATACCATATATTTTTATTAAAGCTTTTTATTTGTAAAACATATGCATGGGTAATTTTTCAACATTGACCCTTGCAAAGCTTTCTGTTACAAATTTTTCCCTCCTACCCCCCCACCCCTCCCCTAATTGGCAGGAAGTTTAATACATGTTAATTATGTTAAAATACTTGATAGATTGAATATGTGTATACATATTTATACAATTATCTTGCTGTACAAGAAAAATCAGATGTACAAGAAGAAAAAAATCTGAGAAGGGAAACATAATGCAAGCAAACATCAATAGAGAGTGTGAAAATGTTATGTTGTGGTCCACATTCATATCCCTCTCTCTGGGTGTATATGGCTTTCTTCATCACCGAACAATTGGAAGTGGTTTGAAACATTTCATTGTTGAAGAGAGCCATGTCCATCAGAATCGATCATCATATAGTCTTGTTGCTGTCTATAATGATCTCCTGGTTCTGCTCATTTCACTCAGCATCAGTTCATGCAAGTCTCTCCAAGCCTCTCTGAAATCATCCTGCTGGTCGTTTCTCACAGAACAATAATATTCCATGACATTCATGTACCACAATTTATTCGGCCATTCTCCAACTGATGGGCATCCATTCAGTTTCCAGTTTCTTGCCACTACAAAAAGGGCTGCCAAAACATTCTTGCACATGTGGGGCCCTTTCCTTCCTTTATGATTTCTTTGGGATATAAGCCCAATAGAAACACTGCTGGGTCAAAGGGTATGCACAGTTTGATAACTTTTTGAGCATAGTTCCAAATTGCTCTCCAGAGTGGTTGGATCCATTCACAGTTCCACCAACAATGTATCAGTGTCCCAGTTTTCCCACATTCCCTCCAACATTCACCATTCTCTTTTCCTGTCATCTTAGCCAATCTGACAGGTGTGTAGTGGTACCTCAGAGTTGTCTTAATTTGCATTTCTCTGATCAATAGTGATTTGGAGCATCTTTTCATATGACTAGAAATAGTTTTAATTTCATCACCTGAGTGATACCATATTATAAAATAAGACATTGAAAGATTGGCAATTTTCTGAAGGTCATACACGTAGAATTGGTAGCAGAGTCATGAATATAACCCAAGATTCATAACATTCAGCCCAAGAGAATATTCCATTTCACAGAGTACGCCTACACACTCAGTGAGTTTGCACTGGGCCTAGAGTCAGGAACATTTGAGTTAATCTCAGTCTGATTTCAGATACAAGTTATGTGAGCCTGGACAAGTCACTTTACATCTCTCAATCTCAGCTTTCTTAACTGCAAAAAGAGATAAGAGTAGTATCTACAATCCCTCCCAGGATTGTTGTGAGGATAAAATGAAATATTTGTAAAGTACTTTGCAAACCTTAAAGCACTATATTGATGACAAATATTATCATGATTCTCCTCCTCCTCATCATCATCATTATCATCATCACTGGTATGAACAAAAGCAATATAAAGTATCTGTGTTCCTGCTTAAATGTGTGTGTCACATTCTGTATCTGTGATGTTTTGACTAATTCACTCTTATCAGATCTCCTTCTTGGCCTGATTTACACTCAAGATAAGTTACAATCTTATTGTAACCATGACAACCTGCCAGTGCCTGGCACAGAGTAGGTATTTTAATATTTTTTAAATTGTACTGAATTTAAATTGACTTAAGCTACGGATGAAAAAATGGAAAAGCATTTATTCAGTATTTACTATAAGCCAAGCATTGTGCTAAGTTCTAAGGATACAGATATAAAACAAAAGACATTTCCTGCCCTTGAGGAACTAACTTTCTAATGAGTACCTCCTTGTCTTTGCTAAAATAGCCGAGGGAGTTAAGTGGTTTTGGTGACTATTTACTCTTTACAGAACCATAGACTCTCTGGGATTAAAGGACCTTTAGAGGTCATCTGACCCCATCCAAGCTTGAACAGAGATGCCTTCTGGAATATTCCTGAAAAATGGAATGACCCTCAATGATAAAGAACCTTCTAAGGCAATCCAATCCGCTTTTGAATAGCTCTAGAAATTAGAATTTTTTTTCTTCTATTCAACTGAAATTTATCTTTCTGAAACATCAATCCATTGCTTCAAATTCTGCCTCTTAGACAAGTAGACCAAGTAAAAACTGTGACATATATGAAGTTCTTCAGATGCTTCAAATTTATTCAAAGTTCTTCAGATATCTTAGTCTCACATCACCTTGTTTTCCCATCACAAGCTAAACATCATCAGTAGCTCAGCTAATCTTTCTAGGGTCTGGGCTCTATTCAGATGACCACCCTAGTCACTCTCTCGTGGACACACATTTTCTTAATGTTCTTCCTGAAATGCAGGGTTTAGAAACACTTGACTGTTCTGGACTTTAGTTTCCACATTTGCAAAAATGGAGATAATAATCCTTTCATTCTCTTTTTCACAAGGTTTTTATGGGATATCTGCTCTAACATTGTGAGGCGTTAATAGAAATGTGAGCTATTATATGTGAGCTTCAATACTTAATGGTTCTGAGATCTCATCAATGAAGACATTACCTCATACAGTGTAGATTGCAGCCCATTCACTCTTCACTTTGTATGACTCTTATACATGAGCTCTCATAAATCTTCTATATGGAGTCCATCCAATGTTCTGGAAGCCTTCCATTAGTTCTTTTCATGTTCCCTGGCACATGCCAGGCTGTCTACCTGGCATCCCTTCCTACTGATAGATGACTACTCCACCCCCCTTTCCTGTCATACATCTTGTGAATGATATCTCTTAGTATTAAAACAATGATTTACATGAAAGAAGTAACCTAACATTCTTTGATATAGCTGTGAATCATAGAATATCATAATCCCTGAAAAATTAAAATTGCAGGTCACTCAAAGGGCAATGGAAAGACAAATGGTGGGCCTGAACATAGTTTCTAGTAGAGGCTTCACTGGGGAGTAGGTCCATGGAATGGAGCACTTAATGTTGAATATGCCATGGAACAATATTTTCCATTAGAAAATTGTTCTTACTGATTTTGATGGTGTTCATTGTTCTTTTTTTCTTTCTCTTTCTGCCAAACTCCTGCCTACCACCAACCACTGGGGTGTCTCAGGCTAGGGTAAGGATGAAGGAATGAAGACTACCTTCCTCTCTTTCAGGGAGCTATTGGATAATAAACTCCCAACAGGAAATGAAGCAATTTACAATCAATGGTTAAAACCAGTTATGTTCCAATTCAATTGCACCATTACCAGCAACTCTCCATTATGTGCATGTAGTTTATGGGACAAGTTTTTCATTGCTGTTTTCATTCATTCCCTCTAATATCAGGCCTCTATTTTCTAAAGTCAGCCAATATGAATTCAGATTAGGCAAATTTATTTGGGGATTCACTTATTTTGGGTGGGATGACACAATAAAAAGCAATTCTTGAAGAGTTCTTAGAACTCATCTAGCCCAAACTCCTCATTTTCTCATTTGGAGAAAGGGGAAGAGAGACCTGATGTCACAGAGCACATTTGCCTGAGCTAAACATAAATAGGAAGACAAACTTGCTACTAAAAACACATAGACCCAGAGTCAATGGTGAGTCCCAAAGGCACCATGGTGTAATAGAAAGTGATCTTGGTTCAAAGTATGAAGACCTGACTCCTAGGGTTCATCCTGGTCCTGACCCTTGTAAACAAAGTGACTTTGAGCAAGTTAACTTACCTCCCAAGATCTCAGTTTCCTTATCTGTAAGCTAGAAATGGTCACTCATACAATCTACCACAAAGGATTACTGTGAGGAAAGAATTTTGTAATCCTTAAAGTGGCATATAAGTCTGAGGTTTTATCAAAATATAAGTCAAATATCAATACCTCACATCAAAATTGATATCAAATACCTTAGGGCTTATGCATTCTGGAGGTTATCTAGTAACTAATATATACTTTCATTGCTGTGAACAATTGATAGCTGATGGTGGCCAAACTTTTAGTCCAAAGTTGTTTTGTTTTTTTTTTAATGTGGGTTGCAACCCCATAAGAGGTCACATAACTGAATGTGGGGATCACTAAAAATTTGGCAACAGTAAAAGGTTTCCAAACACAATGACCAAAAATTAATTCAAAATCAAATGTGAAATGAATCTGAGGTATTTCTGGCAGTGTTTGCTCATGTTTTATCACATAACTTCACCTCAGCCTTGGTTCTAAATACACAACACTTGCACTTTGCATTGTACATTCACAGATGCTGCCAGAAACACCTCATCTCAAATTCAGAATAGAGTAACATAAAAATTTTTCAGGAAAAAGAGGATCAGGAGTGGAAAAAGTTTAAAAAGCCCTGTTTTAGTTCATTCAATTCAGTTCCATCAACAAATGTTAGTGACTACTACAGGCCGAGCTCCATAGTCAGGCTTGAACAATCTCTGCCACAACTCACACAGACACATGGTTCCTCAGGGATCCGTCAGAAGGAATCCAAGATAAAGGTGGCCAAGAAACATTATAAATTACTTTAGGCAAGATTCAAGTGTTTGAAAAGTAGATATCTGTGTATCCTGAAGACTCTCATTCCATTGGGAATTCTTGTCTAGGGTCACAGTCTCCCCAACATTTGGGTTAAGGAATATTCCTTAGACATCCAGAAATAGGTAGAAAAAAATATATATATATATAAGTATATTGTATTTAATAGTAAAAAGAATATTTGTCTTGGAATTAGAAAAGACATGGATTCAAAATTGGCTTTTAACAATTAATTATCATATGACAATGGGTAAGTCATAAAACTTAGTCTCAGTTTTCTCATCTGTCAAATGGAGATCAAAATTTCTGAAGTAGCAACATCAAACAGATTCTGTAAGCATCATGTGAAATAATGTAAGTACTCAAAATTCTTTGTAAAACTTTAAATGCTCTAAAAATGTAAGTTATCATTGCGGTTTTTTTGTTGCTTTTTAACGGGTCCCTTATTTAAAACACACACATGAAAATCCACATTTGTGAACATATGTACAGACATAAAAATACATCAAAAAAGCAAATAACTCTAGCAAACTGCCCTCATCTTTCTGTCCTAGTGAAATATAGTCCCCAAGGCCTTGTTTATCATTGACTGTGATGATTGGGCTGATCATACAAGTGATCCATTCAATGTCTGGCTTTCTTTCTTGGAACCCTATTGAATGTCACTCCTAAATCTGAGAGCTGCTAGTATGGCTAGTCCTGACACAATTATCCCGTTTGGAAGAGTTAAAATTTTGTGGCTGTATCCACTGAAAATAGCAATTTTTGACTGGACACTTCAGCTTAATGATATGGGAGTCATTCTCTAGAATCTCTGGTGGAAAAGTAAAAGATAAAGGGAAGAAGAAGCAGGGACAGAAATCAGATATGGCCCATAATTCTAGAATGTCCATGAGCTGTGTTATAGACAAAATATAATATGGAAGATATAGGTATAAGCAAAATTGTAAAAGTAGGTGACAATTATTTTTTTGGTCTTATTTGACCACTTAGACACCATATTGTCATGGAAAGGATACTAGATTTGGGTTGAGGAAGGACTTTTGTATCAATGTAAAGACACTGATACCAGTTTTATGACTTGAGCAAGACATTTCATCTTTGAAGCCTTAGTTTATGTGTAAAATGAGTCTAATATTTGAAATTCCTATTTCAAAAGGATTTTTTTATAAAGAAAGCATTTGGAAAAATCTTTTTTCTATGTGTAATTTATTTTACTTTTAATTTATGGAATAAAACAAGCATTTCCTTAATGTAGTATAGTTAAAAAAAAACCAAGATGAATCTGCAAATCTATTATGTATAACCTGCTATTCCTTTAAAATATATAATAAAGTTATCATGCACATTTTTTCTTCCCTCTCCCCCCACACTGCCTGAGATGGCTACTATTAGACACAAATAGATATATGTATATAAAATTATTCTATACATGCTTTTATTTATCATTTTATTCTCTGGATGCAGATGGTCTATTTCTTGATATGTTTTTAATAGTTAATTTGGATATATATAAAAGCCAAAATGACTTATTCATTCAAAGTCATTCTTAAAACAATATTGCCATTACTGTACATATTGTTCTCTTGAAAATTTTTAAAACACTATATAAATATGAATTCAATGCTCTTTTGACTTCCAAATAATATTGGTGATGTTTTGGTGCTATAACCATGTCCCCCATGACAATTCAATGACAAAACTCTTTCTCCCAAAGAATTCTATTTAAGTCCTTGGTGTAAACCTGTTTGGCAATGCTTTTTATCTTCTGGTCTATAGTGTTTTCAAGGACAAAGGTATATAGACAAAGGACTATAGAATCAACCATTGTATCATAGACTGCTACAGAGGAAGGAACTTAGAACCATCCTTGTCAGCCCCCTGATCTAAAACCTTAAATGATTTGAGAAACATGGTTGGCACTGTCTCTCTCTTGTGCCTTATACTTTCCTGACTCCCCACATCTGCCAGAGACATTCCTCTCTTCCATCCTGATTCCCAACTCTTTCCTCCCACTCTGCCTACTTATTTTCTATCTTTTGTGTGAGGTGTTCCTGTATTTCTTCTCACCTTCAGCCTAAAGTGATCCAATTTTCCTATGATTGTCATAGCATGTATTACAAAGCTCACGTGACCTTTATTACATACTGCTTTGTGTTGCATATGTTTCCCCTACATATGTATTTATGTCTTATTTCCCTCATTGTATTATAAGCTTTGAGAGGGCAGCCTCTGAGATGTTCTCATTCTCATCTTTTTCTCTCCCTCACGGGTATCAGTAAATGCTTAATGATAATGATGTTGATCATCTTAAATTATCAGTGATAAATATTGACCCCATCATCTATTCAGAGGATTTAGCATATAATTAGTGTTATATCAATATACTAGTATTCTATCAATATTAGAAGCTCATATTCCCAGTTTGGTAATACACAGTAGAAAGAAAATTGGAATTGGAGTCAAGATGTTATTGATATATCCAACTTTTTGTGGCCCCATTTGGAGTTTTCTTGTTAGAGATACTGGAGTGATTGGCCATTTTCTTCTCCAATTCATTTTACAGATGAGGCAACTGAAGCAAACATGGTTAAGTGACTTTACCAGAGTCATAGAGTTAGTAAGTATCTAAGGCTGGATTTGAACTCAGGAGGATAACTCTAGGTCCTGCATTCTGTCTACTGTACCACTCAGTTGTCTCCCAAAACTTTATATTTGACCATGTTGTTGTTCAGTCATGTCCAGCTTTTTATGATCTAGTGGGCCACTTAGCAGAAATACTAGAGTGATGTGCCATTTCTTTCTCCAGTGGATTGAGGCAAACAGGGTTAAGAGATTTGCCCAGGCTCACACAGTAGCATTTGAAGGCGAATATGAACCCAGGTCTTCCTGACTCTATGCCCAGTGCTCTATCCACTGAGCCATTAAGCTGCACAGTGGCTCTAAAGACTTAAAATGAAGATGACCCAAGTTCAAATCTTACTTCAGATATTTATTAGCTGTGTGATCCTGGGCAAGTGACTGAAGCTCTTTGTGCCTCAGTTTCCTCATTTGTAAGATTCAGATAATGATACTGCTTACCTTATAGGGCTATTGTGAGGATCAATCAAAATAACATACGTAAACACACTTTGCAAACCTTAAAGTACTATATCAGTGTTGGCTGCTGTTTTGTTGTTAATGTTATTCATTCTATCCTCAGATGCTTTACTTTAGCCTAGAGGTGACCTTCCATAGCACAGTTCTAAAATACTATCTTTCAGCTCATCATTTGTTATACCTATCAGTGACTAATAGTAGCTATCATATGGGGAGCAGGAAGGGAAGTCTGAGGGGAAGAGAAGAAAAAAAGGGGAAAAAGAAATTTATATGATAACTTCATTACATATTTAAATGAAATAGCAAACTGTACATAATAGATTTGCAGTTTCATGTGCAATCATCTTTTTTATGATATAATGTTATATAAATGCTTGTTTTATTCCATAAGTTAAAAAAAAGACTATTCTAGCAGAACACAATCTCTGGCAGTCCCCATCAAGCTGGAAAGGCTGTGGGTATAGTTCTAGTTGTGGAGTAGGCACTTTTTGTTCAAGGACATTTCTTAGACATGTTCAGATACTCATTAGCACATTGACTGCAGAAGGATTTTTTTTAGGCATAGCAACTTACCAAGACTATCTCCTAAGTTGTAGAAGGATTGACATCTATGTTCTTTGAGAGAATACTCATATAGAACTCTGAAGTATTAAGTACCATTAGAGCTGATATTGATGCAGAACTTTGCAAAACACATCTCATCAGTGATGATGAACTAGTATGATCTTAGCCCAGTTATTTTTAATTGCTAATTTCAAGGTGTAAAGCTCATTTGTTGCATCATTTGTAATATTTGTTATATCATTTGATTCCAACAAGAACTCTGGGGGGGGCTCTTATTATCTGTATTTTTACAAATGAGGAAACTGAGCTTGAGAAAAGTTAACATGTAATTCCTTTCTTTCTTTCTTTTTCTTTTTCTTTTTTTCTTTTTTTTGCTGAGGCAATTGGGGTTAAGTGACTTGCCCAAGGTCACCTAGTTAGGAAGTGTTAACTGTCTGAAGCCAGATTTGAACTCCTGATTTCAGGACTGGTGCTCTATACACTGTGCCACCTAGCCTGCCTCTCATATGTAATTTCAATCTGTGCTTTCTTTGAAACATGAATATCAGGTATATTTACTGGCAAAAAGGTCTTAGATCACGGTTTCCTTGAAAGAAAGGACTTTTTTTGCCTTTCTTTATAAGCCTTGTACTTAACATAGCAGCCTAGCATATAGTAGGTGCTTAATGAATGCCGATTGTCTGATTAATTAACTTCCAGGCCCTTATACTGCAAATATAAAGAGACATACACATGTCAGTTTCATCTCCCCAGGTTCTAGAGAGGGACCTCTCATGCAGGAAATCTTAAAATCTAGGGATGCTATGGGATGGTTGTGATCAGCTTTCAGAAAAAGACAAAATGAACTCAAATTGTAGTTTCTGGTCTTTTCCAGCAAGTATTGCTATCAACATTCAGTTCTGATTTTACTACTCAATAAGGAACTATGATCTTTAGAGCCAGTATGGCACAATAAATAGAGTTTGAGGGTTAGAGGCAAAAACCCTCAGCTTAAATCCCTTCTCTGACATTTCCTAGTTATGAGGCCATGGGAAAGACACTTGAATTTACCAGTCTCAGTTTCTTCATCTGTAAAATAGCAGCAATGATACTTGCATGAGGCACCTCACTGATCTGTCATGAAGGAAGTGTTTAGTAAACCATATAATGCTATGGCAAGAAATGTGAATCATTATATCCTGAGATATAGATTTTTACATGTTGTAATAAAACATCTATGTAATATATACCATCTATTTATGGACTTAAATGTAAATTAAAGATTTAAATCTGTATTCACATTTTTAAAGCATTGCCCTTAAAATCCTGCAGATGATTTTTTATAAGTGCATTCAGTCCCACATAAACATAGAGGACAACTTTGTAGCTTTTAAAAATTCATTTCTCCCAATTTCTTAAAGAAAAGGATATATCTCTACTTGGGATATTTCTATGTCTGAATGTTTCTCCTACTTCTCCTGGGACTTGTTTTAATCAAATGCTCTCACAGGTTCAGGGGGATTTAGCAACAAGATCACATATGTTAAAGGAAGCTTTTCCCTGTTTCCAGTCAGGCTCTTCCCTTCAAATTACTTTGTCTCCTGTGAGATGACACCAAAGCTTCCTTTCAAGTCATGAAATATCTCTAACCCCTATTTTAATAATGAAGTAAAAAAAGGCTAGTTTGAAAGAGAAATCTCCCAGAGATTTGGCTCTCTATAAGAAGCACAATCTTCCCAGTCCTCCAAAGCCAATTTGAAAAGAATTGTGAATTAGTTTCCCTTTTAAAAAAAAAATGCTTAGTAACCATTTAAATCTAAAATAATTTATTTCAATGGATAAAATATCTCAACATTTTAGTTATTCTTTCTAAGTTTCTCACAGGATTTTTCTTGCTTTTTTCCTTCTTATTCATTTTTTTCTCTTATATGGTCATAGTTAGTGGGTATTTTTTATTCCATTTTTTTCTTTACATTATTTCATGACAGCTTTTTGGTTATTTTTTCACATTTATTGCTGTTTGCTGTTTTTTCACATTTATTCTTAATTGCAAAGTATATTGTGGTGATTGTCCATGATTCCCCCTAGGCAATAATGAATTTTCATGCCTTTTCAGACTTTACCAACTTTTTTTGGTATCCCTTTTTTGAATTTATTTTAAGTTGTAATTAAATTGTATTATACTTATCTTTGGGGCACCTAGGTGAATAGAGTGCCCCCAGCCTGAAGTCAGAAAAATTCTTTTTGGGGTAAAATCTGGCTTCAGATATTTACTAGATATGTGACTCTGGCCAAGTCACTTAACCCTGTTTGCTTTAGTTTCCTCATATGTAAAATGAACCAAAGAAGGAAATGCCAAGCCACTCCACTGTCTTTGCTAAAAAGCAAAACAAAACAGAACTCTAACTACGGTTGCAAAGATTCAGACATAATTGAAAAATGATTGAATAATAACAGTTATCCTTGCTTTTGTCATATCCTTCCATTAAACTGTGAGCTCCATGAAGGCAAAAACTGGGTCTTAGCTAAATTTGGTGTAACCTCTAATATTGAACATAATCCATTGTTGTAATTTACTTCATACAGAAATCTTAGTTTCTTTATTTTGAGAATTCAAAGCCCTGTTTCTCCTCTTGAAATTAGTCTTCTATGTACACACCAAAAACTTAGATTGTCTAATACTATAAATGAAATGGAATTTAAAAAAAAAATTTTAACTGTCAATAGAAAACAAAGACATGACATATCATCTTTCTGCCAAAATTATCCCCCCTTCCAAACTTTCCTATTTCTTATCCAAGTTACTAAGCTCTCAAACTAAATGCTGACCTCAGTTTCTCACTCTCCCTCACTCTCATACAGTTTGTTACCAAGATCTACTGATTTAACATTTATAATATCTTTCACATATGCATTCTTCTCTCTGCTGCCATCACTCCAGTGCAAGTCCTATCACCTCACATCTGGACTACTGAAATAGACTTCTGTTCGGTCACTTTGCCACAAGTCTCTCTCCACCTCAGTCCATCCTCTATTCACCTTCCAAAATGTTCTTCTTTAAGTGAAGATCTGACTATGTCATCTCTTCCTATACACATTTTGTTGTTCAGTCAGGTTCAGTTCTTTGTGACCCAGTACTTATTGACATGGGGAATTAAAGGGAGGGCACGGGCAGTTAGTCCCATTACCAAAAAAGAATCAATGAAGTTCAGTGACTTTTAAAAGTGGGTGATGAGAAAGAAAGGAAAATGCTAAGGTGAAACTGAATAAAATATGAAAGACAGATGCATCATGTTCGATACACTTCATCTGACTAAATATTGGTAAAGAGTTAATTTGCATTTCTCTAAACATAAATGAGTTAGAGCAATTTTTCCATATGACTGTAGATAGCTTTGATTTCTTTGTCTGAAAACTGCTTGTTCATATCCTTTGACTATTTATCAATTGGGGAATGACTTATATTCTTATAAATTTGACTCAGTTCTCTATGTACCTGAGAAATGAGGCCTTTATCAAAGACACATAAAAATTGTTTCCCAGCTTTCTTCTTTCTATCTAATCTTGGTTGTGTTTGGTTTTGTTTGTGCAAAACCTATTTAATGTAATCAAAATTATCTGTTTTACATACTGTAATGCTCTCTCTTATCTGGTCATAAATTCCTCCCCTCTCCATAAATCTGACAGGTAAACTATTTACTGATCTTCTAATTTGCTTATGGCATTATTCTCTATGTCCAAATCATATACACATTTTGACTTTATCAAGGTATTTGTTGGTCTATACCTACTTTCTGCCATACTGTTTTCTAGTTTTCCCAGCAGTTTTTGTCAAATAGTGAGTTCTTTTCTCAGAAGCTGGGGTCTTTGGATTTATCAAATAATTGATTACTATGGTCATTAATTACTGTGTCTTGTGTACCTAATCTATTCCACTATCCACTACTCTATTATTTAACTAGTTCTAAAGCATTTTAATGATTACCACTTTATAATATAGTTTGAGATCTGATATGGGTAGTTCACCTTCCTTTTCATTTTTTTTCATGAATTTCCTTGAAATTCATGACCAAATTTTATTTCATCAGGTAAATGTTATTATTTTCCTAGCTCTGTAAAATAATTTTAGGTAGTTTTATTGATATGGCAATGAATAAAAGTAAATTAGTTTAGGCAGAATTATCATTTTTATTATATGATAGATAGATAGATAGATAGATAGATAGATAGATAGATAGATAGATAGATAGATAGATTTGATCTATTCATAATTTTTTTTTCCTATTGGGGAAAAGTATTTTATAATTCTGTTCATTTGGGGTTTGTCTTGGCAGGTAGACTCCCAGATTACTTTACATTGTCTACAATTATTTAAAATTGAATTGTTTTTTATCTCTTGCTGCTGGGCTTTGTTGGTAATATGTAGAAATGATGATGATTTATGTGGGTTTATTTTATACCTTGAAGATTTGCTAAAATTGTTGATTATTTCAAATAGTTTTTTAGTTGATTCTCTCGGACTCTCTAAGTATACTATCATATCATATGCAGTTTTGTTTCCTCATTGCATACTCCAATTCTTTACATTTTTTCTTCTCTTATTGCAAAGATAATATTTCTAATATAGAATTGAATAATAGAGGTAATAATGGACATCCTTATTTCACCCCTGATCTTGCTGGGAAGGCTTTTAGTTTATCTTCATTACAATTAATGCTGGTGATTTTAGATGGTTACTTCTGATCATTTTAAGAAAAGCTCCACTTATTCCTATGTCTGTTAGAGTGGGGATTCCTCAAATATGATTAGATTGAATGGTTGCTGAAGTCCCTTCCATCTCTCCTAATAATTCTATGAATTGGCTCCTATGAGTTTCTGGAGAAAACACATACTTAGTTAAGATAATTTCATGGTCCTGCAGTCATATTGGTCCTTTTCACATAGATTATTATATCATGAAAGTATTTGTAAATTTCTTACCATGTCAAAAGAAAAGTTAAATTAATCATTATCTCATGCAGGTCAAAATAATATATCTAGAATATGATGTCTAGTTCTCAAGCTTAGATTTTCAGAAAGACATTGATGGGCTTGGAGACCATCTAGAGAAGGATCACTAGGATGAGAAGGAAGCTTGAACTCATTTCATATGTGGATCACTTGAAAGATCTGGGGATGTTTAATCTGGAGACTAGAAGTCTTATTAAAGACCTAATATTTGTTTTCGAGTATTTCAGGTGTAGTTACATGGATGAGGGATTAACAGGATTAACAAGACCTCAGGTTGAAAGATTCCCAAGACTTGTGTCATAGGCGTACCTGAAAGAACATCAAAAGACTCAACTAGTGTGATGGAGGATATAGCTGTCCCTGTCAGTGACAAAGTTATTGCTGCCACATTTCTTGTGTTTTCTGTGCATAAGACCTTGTGCATGTCATAGCATAGTACAACACATAGGATATCCCCAAAGGCACACATAATACACATGAAATCAGAAGCTTTCAGAGAAAGCTACCCCAGGAAAACAGACCATACAGCTCTGCCATGAGCTGACTCTGCCTTCTTCCAAAATCCACATTCCTGAAACAGCGATAGAATATACTAGACTTAGCAATATCAACAAAGTTTCTTTTAAAAAAAACTTTCTAAATTTTTCTTTATTTTGTATCTTGCTTTATAAAAAGTTACTTTGTTTCTATCTGCTGCTTAGAAGCAGTTCTAGAGTGGAAGATTAATTGGTCCCCTCAGCCATTCCTGAGTAACTAAGTCATATAGTGAGTGAATACAATGCTAGGCAAAAGTCAGGAACTCATTTTCTTTGGTTCAAATGTGGTCTCAGGTATTTCCTACCTTAGAAATACATGAGCATGTCTCCTTAATGAATACTCAGAGTTTGTAGCAGTACCTACCTAATCCCTCTCCATCCCCAGCCCCCAGCAGAGCATTTTGCCCATAGAAAATGCTCACTCAATCTTTGATGTTGTTGATGGCCTGCATTTCTTTTATATCCTTCTTTAATTTAGACTTTTCACTAAATAAGACTACCATGCTGCCCATTTGTCTAAGTTAGGGAGGCTGGGCTATGGGCCAATTTTCTAAAAACAGCAGTCTCCAATGGAATAAAGTAGGCAAGAAATACTTGTGCATGGTTACCTTAGGCTAGAGAGAGTTTGCCTTAGGGTGGTCCAGCCTCCTTCTTGACCAGTTTAGAGCTGGTTGTTTGCTCACATATGGCAAATTGCTCTTGTAGATCAGATAGTGAATGAATTTTTTTAAAAATAGAGAAGGCATCTCTTAGAGTGTGATTTGGCTTCAGATAAAGGTGAGTTCCCTATCTAACCTGACTGATTTGCTGAAGTGCCAAATTGCCCAGCAGTACTTAATCTATCCTTGATTGTAAATAATTAGCTTTTTTTGTGATACTCATCTGAGAGTGACTTTTTTTTTTGGGGGGGGGGGCACAGAGAGGAAGAGTGACTGCTTGTTTTGTTGAAATAACAAAAGTAGCATTTTGACAAATTAATCCTAAAATGATCTTATGACATTTTAGGCATTAGAGAAGTCAGTATCCCCTACCCTCATTTTCATTTTTTTTAGTTACTATAGATAGGTAGAAATAGAGATAGAGAGATATCTCTCTCTCTATATATATATATATATAAATACTATAAATAGTATTTAATTACCTATCTTATTATTACTGGACCACTATACAAATACATATACATATCTTATTATTACTGAACCACCACTACCTACTATGTGATTTCCTTTAGGACAGGGATTGCTTTATGGAATTTTAGACAGTAAGATATTAGTAGATGTTTGTTCAATTGAATTGAACTGAATCAAATTCGCTCTCTGATATGTGGTGCTTCAGAATCTCACATCACAAATGCAGTTAGTAATATATTTTTTCCAGTTCTCATTGCTTTTATTTCTCTTATTAAAGCTTTTTATTTGTATAACATATGTATGGGTAGTTCCTCAGCATTGATCTTTACAAAGCTTTCCATTACAAATTTTACCCCCAGTCCTCTCCCCTCCCCTAGATGGCAGGAAGTCCACTACATGTTAATAATGTTAAAATACTTGACAAGTTGTGCAAGAAAAATCCTATCTACAAGAAAAAAAAAAAGGAAATCAGAGAAAGGAAACACAATGCAAGCAAACATCAATAGAGAGCATGAAAATGTTATGTTGTGGTCCACATTTCACATACCTCTCTCTAGGTGTATATGGTTTTCTTCACTGAACAATTGGGACTGGTTTGAGACAATTCTTTGTTGCAGAGAGCCATGTCCATCAGAATTTATCATCATGTAATATTGTTGTTGCTGTGTATATTGATCTCCTGGTTCTGCTCATTTCACTCAGCATCAGTTCATGCAAGTCTCTCCAGGCCTCTCTGAAATCATCCTGCTGGTTGTTTCTTACAGAACAATAATATTCCATAACATTCATATACCATAATTTATTCAGCCACTCTCCAACTGATGGGCATCCATTCAGCTTCCAGTTTCTAGCCACTACAAAAAGGGCTGCCACAAACATTCTTGCACATGTGAGTCCCTTTCCATCCTCTAAGATCTCTTTGGTATATAAGCCCAATAGAAACACTGCTGGGTCAAAGGGTATGCACAGTTTGATAACTTTTTGAGCATAGCTCCAAATTTCTCTCCAGAGTGGTTGGATCCGTTCACAGTTCCACCAACAATGTATTAGTTACCCAGCTTTCCCACATCCCCTCCAGCATTCATCGTTATTTTTTCCTGTCATTTTAGCCAATCTGACAGGTGTGTAGTGCTACCTCAGAGCTGTCTCAATTTGCATTTCTCTGATCAATAGTGATTTGGAGCAACTTTTCATATGATTAGAGATGGTTTTAATTTCATCATCTGAAAATTATCTGTTCATATCCCTTGACCACTTATCTATTGAAGAGTGGCTTGAATTCTTATAAATGAGACAATTCTCTATGTATTTTAGAAATGAGGCCTTTATCAGAACCATTAAATATAAAGATGATTTCCCAATTTGATGCTTCCCTCCTAATCTTGTCTGCATTAGTTTTATTTGTACAGAAACTTTTTCAGTTAGTAATATTTTAAAAGTGGAAATTCACTTGTTATTCTGTTGTGCTATTGGAACTCTGGACATTCAATCCAATGTGCTATTGGACTCTAAGATTACATTTGATTTCAGTCTGATAGTCCTGGGATTCTTTTGGCTCTTGCTCAGAAATAAAATATGTAATTACATAGTAATTAAAGAATGCTTACTGATTACTAACAGTGGAACCATTGGTAGGAAGAATCTCCATAAATTCCTAAGCAACTGAGCATACAGATTTGCTGTTTTCTTCATTGATGTCACAGTTCAAAAGGGGCCATCACTTTGCCATCTATGGATTTAATAGGAAGGAGCTCCTCCTATTTGAGATGGGAGTGAAAACAGCTAAATGATCAGTGTAAATTTTTTCTTTTAGATTAAAATGTACCCTTCCCATATATGCCTCATTTCTCTACTATGTCAGGGTTTGGAGAATTTTTCTTTACTTTTTCCACTGGAGAAATGGCCATTTAAATTAAAGCAATGAGAAATTCTACACTGGAAATTTTTAAATGAAGTGTTACTATATCTTCAAGCCTGAATAAGTTGATTCAATAACTGAATAAATCAGATGCCTTTTTCAAATGCAAAACTGACATCATTTCCAACAGCTATCTGTTAATAAAGCATATTCATCAGCTAATCTGTGCCTTCCTGCTAAGTGCCCCTCTCATGCATAAAAGTATCAAATCAATAGCCAAATGCTATGGTAAAGTGAATGTGAACTATTAGAAATATTGTTATCACCATTTCCATAAATTGCTTTTTTGTTGGCTTAGCTTTCTTTCTCTTTTTCTTTCTTTAAACCTTGCATGTTACTGGCTTTTCTCAGACCCAAATCTTAAATCCAAAGGGGAAACAACTAGATCAGCAGCTGTCTGAGGGATTGGGAAGAAAAAGCAGGTGCATAGGATACCTGGTGCGAGATATACCTGGCCTTCCTACAAGCAAGTCTCTTTTCCCCACTTCTATTTTGGGAAGCTCTATGCTTCAGCCCTGATTTGAATCCAGTTGGGGCAGGCAGAGATGTAAAGCAGAAAGAGGAGAACCTCTCATTTTTCCTGGGCACTAAGAAATGAAGAAAGCACAGGAGAGCTTTTAAAAACCAGATTTTGTGACTGCTTCTGTATAAAGCTGCAGCTGCCTTCAGCACTCAGGAAACCTAAAGTCCTCACCTCTTTTCCAGTCCAGAACTAGATCTCCAGTCCAGTTATAAGCCCAACTCATTATCTATTTGTAAGCTGATCGATAGAATTCTCTCATGTGGTCCAATTTAACAAATGGTTGTTTGTAGGCTAGAGAAAATTGTCTCTCTTCTAATAACTCTGCTAATTTGCTTAACTTTCACAGATTGTTAACAGCTCTTTTCTCCAGCAAAGATTTCTAAACAACCCCCTAGACAATTTCTCACAGAAGGAAGGGGAAAGGGAGAACTAATGACTTTTGAACAAAGTTTTTCATTGTTGACCTTTGAACCATAGTTCAGATTTGAAAATGAAAACAGGAACCTGGGTTCTATTTCCTGAGGGATTAAGGATTTACAATAACTAGTGTTCCCTGGTAATTATTCCAATGTTATGTCTTCCATAAATTAGTTAATACTCTTTTTAGAACCTTTGGGTGCCTTTCTTTTGATATTTTGATGGGCCTGTGAGCTCATCAATGTAGATACCCTTTTCACTAGAATAGAACTCAACCCTTCCCCACTCTCCTGATCTTGTACAATTCTATAATATGCTTTTCTAGAAATTCTTCAGTGTACTGCATGCATCCCTCTTATTCTTTTTTTAAGTTATTAATATATATACATATATATATATTTTTGCTAAGGCAATTGGGGTTAAGTGACTTGCCTAGGGTCACACAGCTAGAAGTGTTAAGTGTCTAAGACCAGATTTGAACTCAGGTCTTCCTGACTTCAGGGTAGATGCTCTATCCACAGCACCATCTAGCTGCCCCTATTGTTAATAGCTTTTGTTTTTTATTATCTTCATTTTTCAAATACATCTTTTCCTCTCCTATATCTGGAGAACCAGGTTACAAAGAACTAAAAAGAAAGAGAAGGAAAAAGCAATACCAAAAAAATTGAAGTCTAGAAGCAGATATAATAGTAGATACCTATAGCTTACTACCTCTTCAAAGAAAGGAGGGATGTGAATTTTCTCATCTCTTCAGGGAAGAACTTGTTCATCATAATGACAAATTTCAGTTTTGGTTTAGTTTGGTTTTCTATTTACATTGTTTTATGTCATTGTGAATGTTGTTTTCCTGGTTCTGCTTATTTTATCTTGAATCAGTTCAGAAACAACTTCCAATGCTTCTCTGAATTCTTTCTACTTATCTTTTCCTATGGCACAGTAATTTCCCACTACATTCAAATATCCTCAGGTTCTCTTCATGGTTTAAGGTTACTAATACAACATCGGAACTGTCAATCTATTGGCTTTTTTGGTGTCCCAGCTCCCAGAACAGTTGTTCTCTTTAGACAACATTCACCCTTGTAGCATGGCTATTTATATCCACATTATAACTCTTTTAGTGGAATGTAAGCTCCTTGGATAAGAATTTGTGTCGTATCTATTTTTGCAACACCAACTTCTAATTCAAGTTTCTCATGTTCACTACATGATTATTCTTTCTCTTTTTCTAGTCTTGAATCACATCATTAATCAGTCAGTCAGCAGTAAACAAGCACTGATTAAACATTTCCTGTGTACCAGACACCATAATAGCACTACAGATAGAAAAGAAAAAAAAAAAAAAAGATCAGGCCCTCTTTCAAGGAGCTCACAGTCCAATCAAATGCAAATAACTATGCACAAACAAGATATATAGAAGATAAATTGGAGATAATTTTAGAAGGATAGCTTTAGCAGAAGTATTAAGAAAGGCTCCCCCCCACACACACACACACACACAGAGATTGAGATTTTAGCTGAGATTTGAAATAAACCAAACATTTCAGGGGCAGAAATAAGGAGGTAGAGTATGGGAGACAGCTAGTGAAAAAAATTTGAGTCCAAAATGATTAAAAAATGACTGAAGACAACAAGCTCCTTGAGGATAGGGACTGTCTTTTGCCTCTTTTGAGTCCCCAGTACGTAGCACAGAATGTGGCATAATTTCTAAAGAGAAGGGAGGAAAAGAGGAAGGGAGAGAGGAAATAAGTTTTTAGAGGTTCTCTCTAGCTCCAATCTAAAGAGGGGACTTAGGGGCAGAGGATATTCCCCAGGTGTGAGATTCAGGGAAGAAGTGATCTTCCAGGGTGAAGAGGTTTCTGGAATGTGATAGAGAAGATCAGAGGAACACAACCTCATAGAAAATGATCACATGCTTATACCAATCTACACCCACTATGTGTCCTTTTGCAACTTTGGCTCACTTGCCATTTAGATTCTTAAAGATCATTCACATTTAATGGTTCACTGCCATATAACATCAGTAGGAAATTGTTGATGTCACAGAAATGAGTTTTGGTGCAGTCAGCAATTTAGGACTGCAGAAAATGGGGCACATTCAACTTGATCTCCAGTTCAATTCTAAGCCTAACTCATTATCTACCTGTAAACAATTAAACAAAAATGTTTTTGAACATGGCCATCCAGGAAAGCTAGATTATATTTACCTAGGTTGCTAAAAATCCTACCTGGAGCAAACAACTCAACTCAATATTTACTAAATCTTCCAAGACACTCTTGCAAAGTTTTGGGGACCCTGAGCTCCCAGAGCAGACTCTGCTCTCAAATAGTATATAATTTAATAGAAGTCAAGGCAAGTATGTGAATAACTCTACTGCCATCAAGGAAGGTCATATACATGCATAAGAGAAGTCTAGGTTAAGTAATGTGAGAAATTTAAGGAGGGAAAAATCACTCTCTTCATTGGGGTATTCAGTGGGAATAATTATAATAACAATGGGGAGACATGTGGTATAGTAGATAGAGAAAACCTGAAATCTTCCTAACTAGGTTGCCTATATTGTCCATGTGATCTTGGTCAAGTTTCTTAATACCTCAATGCCTCCAAGCTGCCTTCTAAGACTGTTGTTGAGTTATTTCAATCCTATCTGACTCTTCCCCATACCATTCAGGGTTTTCTTAGCAAAGATATAGGATTGGTTTGCCATTTCCTTTTCTAACTCATTTTATTGACTTGCCGAAGGTTACACAGCTAGGAAGTGTCTGAAGCCAAAATTGAATTCGTGAGGATGTGTTTTCCTGATTCCAAGCCTGTTGTATCACCTAGCTGCCCTAGAAGATTCCCAGTAAAATTAAAAACTGGTGAATTGATGGGGAAAGTTATGGTGGGCTTTGAATCTCAAAGAGGATTTCTTATTTAACCCTGGAGGTGACAAGGAGCCCCTGGAGTTTATTGAGTAGAGGAAGGATAGTCAGACCTGTCCTATAGGAAAATCACTTTGATAGCTGAATGGAGTATGAATTGGAGTGGGGAGACTCTTGTACGGGGGAGTAGAACCAGCAGGCTCTGTAGTAGTTCAGAGCTGAGGGGATGAGGGGCCATACTAGGGTAATAGCAGAGTCAGAGTAGAGAAGGGGACATATGCAAGAGATGTTATGATAAGACAGGTCCTGTCAATAGACTGGATATGGGAGTGAGAAGTCAAGGATGACAATTAGATGACAAGCCCAGGTGACTAGAAGGGGACAGGTGAGGGTTCCTAGCATAGAGTCTGTTAGAAAACAATAAAAGTAGCCCTAGATCTCTAGCTACATTTCCTAGTAATCTGATTATTCTTCACTGTTCTGTTTTTCTGTCCTTATAGTCCCAAAGCTATGATTTTTTTTAATTTATGAAATGAAATAAGCATTTCTATAACATAATGTAAAGACGATTGCACAAGAAATTGCAAATCTATTATTACAGTTTGCTTTTCCTTTTAAATATATAATAGTTATCATATAAATTTCTTTTTCCCCCACCCACCCCAGAGAATACATTCGGAATCTATATGTTTTCAGGTATTTATCACTTCTCACTTACATTCCTATAACAGTCCTAACTGGGCTTCTTGCCTCCAGCTTTATATCTTCAATTGGTCTGCTGCAAAATAATCTATCTAATTTACAGGTGTGATATTGCTCTGTTACACAAAAACCTTCAATGGCTCCTTTATTACTAATAATACAAAATATAAATGTCTTACCCTGGCATTTAAGATATTCTAGCTTGATCCCACCTTTCCAGACTTCTTTCATGTTACTTCCCTGAACAAGCACTAAGTTCAGCCCAACTGAAATTAAATTTGGCCTTAGATACTTAATGCTTACTAACTGTTTGACCCTGGTTAAGTCACATAAGACCAATTGCCCCCCAAAAAAGATACTTCTCTATTCTATAGAAGCATATTCTACAATGTGTAGGTGCAGGAAGCAGCCACATTGATGAGATCTTTCAAAATATACAAATAACTTTTGTCTTTGAATGACAAGGAATCATCTTACTACCTAATCAAAAAAACTTTTAAGATCACAGGTGTAGAGTTGGGAAAGCCCTTTGAGGTCATTTATTCCAACTCCCTAATTCTTATTGTTCAATTATTTCAGTCACATCTGACTCTTTGGGATCCCATTTAGGATTTTCTTAGCAAAGATATTGCTATTTCCTTCTCTGGTTTATTTTACAGATGAGGAAACTGAGTAAACAGAATTAAATGGCTTGTTCAGGGTCACACAGTTAAGAAGTGTCTGAGGCTGGATTTAAACTCTTGAAGATGAGGTTTTCTAACTCCGCACCTGTGCTCTATCCATTGTACCACCTAGTTACCCTCCCTAATTTTAGAGAGGAAGAAACTGAAACCCAGGCAGAGTTGTTGACTTTTCCTAAATTTCAGAGTCCACTGACACCAGAACCAGAGTTCTTTCCACTGTGTCAAGGATTCTCAAAGCAAAAAACTCACTTGCATCATTCATTTTATCAACTAAAACAGAAACCAGCTCAATTGCAGGACCTTTCTAGTGCTTGATTGATATTGAATAAGAACTCCAGGCCCAGGGCTACAATTTCATTTAATATAAAGGAACCTTGCATCCAAAACATTTTCCACATTTTAGGTCCAGGTAAGAGCTGAGGAAGGATTATATGTATCTCTAGTGAGGAGATATGCTTTAAGCAAAATACAAAATACAATCAGTTCAACATAAACAGTTCATACTGTTCATCATACCCTTTCTTGCCCGAAGGGCCAGACCAGGCACTGTGCCAGACCATCATTTGATCCTCTCCATGCAACAAGGGACTTTCATGCTGCTGTCTGCATGCATAACCAACTTTTTATAAGATATTTCCCATAGCTTTAGTCTCAGCCACCATTAACACTTAGACCTATTACTGAGCAAGAAACCTTTACTAGCTTCAACCCTTGATACTCAGATTCACAGGGATATGCACACAGAGTGTAAATAAGATCTTCCAACTATATTCCACTTCAGTCATGTAAAGGGGACTTTTGAAATAATTTTATTCATAATAACCTTAATTTTGGTGATATGTTGAGGTTTATAATGTATTCTTCACAAAAGTGCTATTGAGATTATAGTGTAGAATAAGTAGTGTAAATATTTCAAATGAGATTTT
Source organism: Myrmecobius fasciatus (assembly GCA_023553655.1). Classification (NCBI taxonomy): domain Eukaryota; kingdom Metazoa; phylum Chordata; class Mammalia; order Dasyuromorphia; family Myrmecobiidae; genus Myrmecobius; species Myrmecobius fasciatus. The sequence goes on along the minus strand of JAJPUD010000469.1, from coordinate 326,207 downwards.
AAAAAGTCAAGTGACATCGATGATCACACAGCTAGCATGTGACAAGAGCCAAGATCTGGACGCTGGTGTTATGTCTCTAAAACCAGTGCTCTAACTAAGGCAAAGTTAAGTAATGTATAGGACACTGAACTGAAGACCTGGGTTCAAATTATGCCTTAGATACTTATTGTGTGATCCTGAGCAAGTCATTTACCTCTGTCTGCCTCAGTTTCCTCAACTATAAAATGAGGACAATAACAGCATCTATTTCACAGGATTGCTGTGAGGATGAAATGAGATAATATTTGTAAGAAAAAAATAACTCATCACCACAACTGGCACATAGTAGGAGCAATATGAATGCTTATTATTATTCCCTTTAGATGTACTCAGAAAATAGATCAAATATGACAGAATAAGCAGAGGGCTGAGGAAACTGTGAAAAGCCTATTCCTACAGAGGGTGGCAGAAAGTCTCAGAGGAAAATTTTAGATAGCAGTTTGTACATTATTAAGATAAAGAAGGATAGGGCAAAGAGAAGAGGCTAGAGTGTCCACAATCATCAGGCATTTATTAAGTACCTACTATGTGTTTCTGTTTCTCATCTGTAAAAGGAACTGGAGAAGGAAATGGCAAACCACTTCAGTACCTTTGCCAAGAAAATCCCAAATGAGGTCAGGAAAAGCCAGACATGACTGAAACAACACCACAACAATAATAATTATGTGCTTGCCCACATAACAAACTAAATAAATAGCTTCAAAATTTTTACCTTTTAAAAAACTACTTTAAGCTTTTTTTTTAATTCAGTAACTCCAACCATCCATTCACTTGGCATAAAGACTTTTAGCTGTGAAGAATGGTAATTTTAGCAAAAAATACTTTCATCAGGTGATTGAGGGTTTTACATCAAAAAAAGTGTATGAAAATATCTGAAAAAAAGGTTGCTTTTGTCTCTGGATGGATAATGGCTATAATCTTGTACTCTGATTACATCTCAAGGATCATTAAGTGTGTATGGTGTCAGATCAGGACTAGAGCATGATCTTATACAAGCCTAAATGTGTTTATATAAAGTTGGGGACTGGGTCAAGAATGAGAAAGGACTGGGGAGGGGAGTAAGAAGTAGAAAGGGCACCTGGTCACTGCCCAAAGGATTCTCCAGTTACAGAACATGCTGCCTAAATTAAAAGTATGAGATCTAGTCTCATTAATCCTCATGATGCTTCTGATCTTTCTTGGGCTTTCTGTGCTCTTCCTTCCAATTGCAATATCCCTAGTATATACAGCATTTTCCCCATTCATAAAGTCTTGCTCTTCCCTACCTTTACACTTTGGTTTCTTCTGGTGGCCTTGGCAGCAGAAAGGTGAAATGGTAAGCACTAGCTCAAATCCCATCTCTGCTGCATATTGCCTGCATGATCCGGGATAAATCACTTTCATTGCCAGATCTCTGTTTCCACTTTGATAAAGTACACTTACCCCTTACACATTATGATCTTCTCCATCACAATTTCAATATATTACAGGTCAGCATAAGAAATTAAATGGGAATTTTGGGGAAGTTTTGCAGAAGCTGCAGGTGACATGAAAAGGTCAGCAGATGACATATAACCTAGGACCAAATACTTAACCACCCATAAAAGAAAAAGAAAAAAAATGTAGACTTCTTCTCTGGTATGAAGGGAGGACCAAAAAATTTTACACGGTTTTTCAGATCACAGGGCACTGTGCCTCTTAATACCTGTGATGTGGAAAGAGTCATTGAGAGAGGGTTGGTAAATCAGCCTCTGGGGAATCTTCTCACTTTCAAATTATGACCTTATGAATTCCCTCTCTGCCTCTCCAAACCCTACTGATTGTCCCACAAGTGGTTCAAGTCCCATTTTCTCTGAGAAGAGTTCCTGGGCTACTTCAGCCCATGCTGACATTGACCCTTCTTGAATGCCTGTGGAAATACTTCCTTGCCACATATTATGACACCATTTTGTATTGTTGTCTAAGTGTTTCCTGTTTTAGCAGTTTGTGTATATGTGGTCTTATTTCTCAAATGAAAGTCTAAAGTTCTTATGGGCAAAATATGTATCTTTCCTATGCTTTATCTCCACAGTATCTATTTCTAGGCATGTAGCAAACATTCATATAACCCTCAAATATTGACAACACTAGGAGAAACCTCAAAGATTATCTTATCTAGCCTCCTCATTTTGCAAAAAGGAAAACTGAGACTCAGAGAAAGGAAAATCTTTCCTCAACATTCCATAATGGCTATGTATAAGTCACAACCACCCCTACCTGCCACCCTTGGAATTCCATTGCTATGGTACCTCTTTCCCCAAGCCCAACTTCCCTTAATTCCTCAGTAGTAAGGAATACGGCTCTCTGGTCCATTTACTACAGTTGACTGTTCTCACAATAGAACTCCTGGTTTGTTAGGGTGATATTTGATCTCTTCCCATAAGTATCCCCAGGTGGGGAAGGGCAGTGATGCATTGAATTCTGGCCACTTTTTAGGAACAATTAACAAATCTGAATCCAGAGGAGCATTACAAAAATAGTAAAGGGACTGGAGATCATACTATAGTGAGATTAGCTAAAGGAAGTAGGGATGATTAGCTTGGAGAAGAAAAAATTTAAGAAAGACATGATAGAAATCTTCAAGTAGTTTAATAACTGTCATGGATATAAGGAATTATTTTATTCTTTTGGCAACAGTTTGGAACAATTGGTGGAAATTGAAGACAGATATTTAGAGTTGGTACAAGGAAAAGAGAAAGGAAAGGAAAACCTAGTATCAGGAAGACCTGAATTCAAGTTCTAGTCTCTGACACAGTCTTGGTGACCCTGGAAACGGCACCTAACTTCTTATTGCCTCCAGGCAACTCTGCAAGACTTTTAAGTTTCCAAGATATTCATCTTCATGAATCAAGATTTTCAATGAGGGCTTCCTTTACAGATGAAGGCACCACTCTGGTAAAACACAGCAATAGCAATAACAATAACAAAAATTTTCCTAACATTTAGAATGATCCAAAATTGGAATAAGCCAATATAAAAAATAGCAAGTTTTCTCTTATGAGAAAAGACACTTTTTGTTCAATTACAGATCACAATGGGTGATCTCTGAAAGCCATTCTCACCCTGAGATTCTGTGACTAATCCTCTCCCCATAAATTGGGCACCTCTTTATCCATGTCAGTAAGTCCTTACTGAGCACTTTGAGGGCTAAGCATTATGCCAAGATCTGAAAGGGATATTGTACAACAGAGCAGCCATACATGAGTGAGCCAGCAAGGCATGGAGTTTTGGTACCAGCTCTGCCCTTTACTAATCTTTTGACCTTGGACAAGTTATTTTTCTGTACTTCATCTTTCTTCATCAAGAAAAGGGTTGATTAAATGATTGCTAAGATTCAGGGCTATCATTTAGCAAAATAATCTATTTGGGAAATCCATGTAGAAGTGAGAACAAGTAGATTTCCAGTCTAAACTCATTTGCTTGAGTCTGAAGTTGGAAACTGCTTATCTTATGAGCAAAGTCCTGATATCTCTGGTTAGTCCTGAAAGCCCACAGCTTACCCCTATACCTTCCTTACATTTCTGAAACTCCTTCAGGTCTCAATGTAGAAGGTGGTTATGCTTTAGTTGAATCATTTGCTCTCAATTACTTCATTTCAATAAAGGAATTGGAGAAGCATAATCATGTATTTGACACATTTTGGATCCCTTAGTCATTTGTTGTTTATCTTCAGAAGTTTTGACTCATTGATTTGATGGGCTGAGATTGGTGCTATTATGATACAGGACTCAAGGAGAGAAGGGATGGGGAGGAACATTTATTGGGTTTATTAAATGTCATACTGAATTGGTGCATAAAGCCTTGGCAGAGAGAGCATTACAGATCCCAGCATCATCTCTCTTTTAATTGTCTCACAAATCATGGTGAAGAATACCAAAAAAACCTATTGAGATTGCAAACTTGCAGTGGAAAATTGGCCCATTCTAGTGAACCTGTCAATGCCAGCTCTGAAGGCATACCCTTATGCAAGCAAGTTAATGTAGGGGAAAGAGCCTAGGATTTGGAGTTAGTAGACTAGGTATGAATTTCTGCTCTGCCATTTACTATCTTTTTTACCTTGGGACAAGGCCCTTCCCCTCTTTGGAGGCAGAGTACCTGAATTCCAATCTCAGCCATGCCTCTCACTAACTATATGACAACTTTTGTGGTTCTCAGTTTCTTTATCTGCAAAATGAGTGGTTGGACTATATAACTTGTAAGGTTCCCTTTACCTGGAGATCTTATGATATAGGTTAGCAAATATCTCTCCAAAAGGTTGTTCCAGAAGCTATATAAGGACCATCCCATAGTCCCATATCTACCCTGAGATTCTCCCCTTTGTTTTAAATTTTGCAGAGTCATCTACACTTTTTCTTTAAAAAGTTTCCCATCATGGTTTCCAGTGACCTTTTGGAGTAATGGGTTGCTCCTAATGATCGTGTTCATAAACCCAGAGATTCAAAGCTGGAAGGGACCTTAGGAGTCACATAGTTCAGGTCCACTTAATTTTCAGGTAGGGACCCAGAGACTGAGAAAGAATTTAAATGACTTACTAGCATTAGATAGAAGCAGCTAGATAGCACAATGAATAGCATGTTAAGCCTGCAATCAGGAAAATGCATCTTCTTGATTTTAAATCCAGTCTTACATACTTATGTATGTAAGATCCTGGGAAAGTCATTTAACCCTTTTTGCCTCAATTTCCTCATCTGTAAAATGAGCTGGAGAGAAGAAAATGGCAAACCACTCTAGTATCATTGCCAAGAATATCCCAAATGGGGTCAAGAAGTGTTGAGCATGACTGAAAAATGACAAATAAATAAATGAGTATGATACAGCTAGTAAGTGGCACATCTGTGCTCTCAACTAAGATTCTTTGTCTTCTAATTCTCCATTGGTTTCACCACTATATAAGATCACCCTTAGGATAGATTTTTCCTCTACCTATACCTTCTTCCTTTCTTCCCTAGAGCCATTTCCCCATTTTTCCCTTGCTCAAGTTTAAAACCCATATATTTATCTTTTGTCACCTCCATAAAATGCCTAGCTTTCTTTAGTTGTACTCGGAAAAAAAAAGCAGAGATAACAGAATAATACTTAGACCGAAGAAGCTGGGAGTGAGCTATTTCTTCATAGTAAAAAGATCTTTGGAAGAGGATTGCAGAGGCTGACCTTCTATAATCATATTATCATTGGTTCATACACCTAAATAGCTCTGGAGGGGAAAATTAGGCAAGAGATCTTGTACAGCACTCCCTTACTTAAATCCAATTCTCTTACATGTCATGGCATCACTTCTCTGTTGTCATGATCCTCTTCAAGAAGGAAGAACAAAGAATAATACCTAGAGCAAGAAAGTAATTCAAAAAGTAATTTTTTAAAAAGGTCATTCACCTTCCTCACTTTACAAATGGTGAAACTGAGGTCTGGAGAGATGAAGTGATTTTTTTCCATGCACATACAAGAAGGCAGGATTTGAATGTAGATCCTCTTGTTGAGGTTCAAAAGGAGACCCCAAAAGTTTGGAGTTGCAGACTAGTGTTGCAAGTTGTTTCAAAATAATTTGCAGGCTTGAACCTATTTCCAAGCCAAAGAGCAAAGTTTCTTGTAATTGTAATGCCAATTACAGGGGCTAAATTTCAAAAGGATTATCAAAGAACCAGGAGAAAGCAGATAAATTTATAGGACAAAGTAAAAGAAGCCAGAGCTTCATGTTACATATTTGCTAATTTTATGGCTTATAGATAGGTTTGAGGGGTGGTCTGCTCACTATTGTCTCAGGAACTCAGTTATCAGTGATCATCAGATTATCTATCTGACAGTCAGCAATGTTTGTAGGATTATTCTAAGGTCAGATGACAGAATCATTGATAGACAGATTGTTAGAACAATAGCACTCTAAAATCAGGAGAACTCAGGAGCACTGCTTTATTTCCCCTAGAAGCAGTACCTCATCACTCTAACTCCAAATCACTAATTCTGCCTCTGCTATTTAATTTGCCATGTGACTTTAGGTTTTATCCCCTGAGTCTCAGTTGCCTCTTCAGAAATGAGGGAAGTGTTACAGCACAGCCCAGAGAGGAAGGGCACTGGAGTAAGATGATCTAGGTATGAATCTCAGCTCTGCCACTTATTACCTGTGTGACCTTAGGCAAGTCATTTAGCTTCTTTGTGAATCAGTTTCCCCCAATAAAGAAACTGGAACCAATGACCTATAAATTCCCTTCCAGTTTGAAATCTAAGATCCTCCAAATAAATGCTCTCTGGGGTCCTTTCCATTTGTAACATTCTGTATTCTAGTATTCCATCCACTCTGTCACTCACTATTCTAAGAGACCTCCCGGCTCCTGCTAACTTTCTAAAGTTTATGATTTACAATGTCATCTTGAGCAAATAATTTCACCTCTACATCTTGGCTGTTTCACCTGTGCTCCAAGAGTAACAAGATCTGCCTAGCAAAGAATATTACCTTGGCTGGTTAATTAATGCTGGTGCAGCACTTCATTAAATCTGTTACCAAAAAAATGCAGAATGTCCCAATGTGAGTCTTCAGCTTCGCTTTTCATGCATGCAACACTAGCCAGCTTCCAATTCTGCTCAACTTCCTGCATGCCCATCCTTTCCAAGGCAGTTCTTTAGGACACCCTTTGGAGAACAGAGGAATTAGTGACAGATCATACCGCAATGCATGCACATTTCATGACACTTTAACGGGTGTGCAGTTTGAGTCCTGGCAAAGTGGATGTCTAGAAGTCACCTCCTTTAGTCAATGCAGCAGCAGGAATGATTTCAGAACTAAAAGGTTTGTTGCCAGTCACAAAGAACTGAACCTTCAAACCAAGTCCTGAAGATCAAGTGTATTTATTGAAGCTTTGAGTTAAAAAATAAGGGAAGCTGAGTTATGATTTCCAAGAAGTTAATTAAAATACTTGTTGATGGTTACTAGAGAGAATTAGGAAAACTTGTTCTAGCATTGTGATTTTTACACATTTCAGAATATCCCTTATTTGAAAATAATGCTGCATAGGGCAAAGAGTCACTGAGTTTGGAGTCAAAAAAGACCTGTGTTTAAGTTTTAACAGTGTCATTTACTAATACTGTCAACTTGGTCAAGTAATCTCATATCTCTGAGCTTCAATTTCTTCTCTATAAAATGAGGATAATAACAAATCATATTTTTGCCTTTTCATTTACAAAATCCTTTTCTTATAGAAACCCTGTAGGAGAGACATGTCTGTACTTCCAGGTACTATGGTTTTATTTGCATAGAAGTCCCTCCACTGACAAATACAAGAGCCTCTTCACCTCTTAGTATAATAATGCCCATCCAGCTAACTAACTAAAGCTAACTAATTCCATTATCAGGTGGTTAATCCCTATCTATTTAGACTGTTCCTCAAATAAAAGGAACATACCTGAATAGGATAATTAGTCTAGATCTGGCAGGGAGATTAGGAGGTAGTCTAGTACAATTACACTCTTTTTTAAAATGTGAATACACTGGGGACCAGGAAGCTTGTCAGTATCCCAAGTGAAAAAAAAAAAAGGGGGGGGGGAAGAAGGGAGAAAGGGAAGAAGGAAGAGAAAGAGGAAGGAGAGAAAGGAAAAAAAGGACAAGAGAAAGGAAAAAAAGGACAAGAGAAAGAAAGGAAGAAAGAGAGAAAGAGAGAAAGGAAGGAAGGAAGAAAGGAAGGAAGAAAGAGAAAGAAACAAAGAAGCAAAGAAAGGAAGGAAGGAAGGAAGGAAGGAAGGAAGGAAGGAAGGAAGGAAGGAAGGAAGGAAGGAAAGAAGGGAAGAAGGAAGGAAGGAAGAGAAAAAGAAAAAAAAGAAAGCACTCTTACATCACAAAAGCACAGTCAAGCAAAATATATTTTCATGTAGATTATGTTCAAAATTTGTTTGTTTTTTATCTTGAATGTTAATCCATCATTTCTGTAATGAGCTGGTCATCATTATCTTTATCATTCTGGGATTGTGGTTGATCATTTAATTTATTAGAATTTCTAAGTAATTCAAAATTATTTTATGATATGGATGCTATCCTTAGCTTCATTCACATTCTGCAGAGAGCTTTGTTCTGGTACCCTCACCTGCTAATGCCTCCTCTCTGAAATTCTTTTATTTATACTGTACATACTTTGTATTTGCAATTTTTCATATATTGCCTTTCTCATAAGAATGTGAGCTCTTTGAGGACAAAAACCATGTTTGTGTCTTTCTTTGTATCCTCACCTTATCACCTATCTGGCACATAATAAATACTTCATAGATGCTAGTTGTTACTGCTTTCCCTGAACCTTACTTTTCTGTCCTCTTCTGGCATTGGGCAACATAGCCTTCCTACAATGACACCTACCAAGGTTTTGGACAATTGTATATACCTATAACTTTATCTTTCTATCTATCTACCTATCAACCATCCATTTATCTATCTATTTATCTGTCATCTAGATTTCTCAAAGACTATTCTTGCAGAGTATAATTTTTGATAGAATCTACCAAACTGAAAAAGTTGTGGATTGAATCTCAGTTATGGAGTATCCATTTGTTTAACCTTTACTTAACTGAAAAGTACTGTTAGCCTCCAGTTCTTTAGCACTTATGGTTTTAGGGAATTGCCATGGGTTCATTTCCAGGACTACCTTTCTATTGTGTTTGGGAGTCAAGATTTAAAAATCCCATTTTTCCTATTCGTAAGGTAAATCTCTAAACATTGTACCACAGTGCTTCTCAGTTATTGGAAAGAGCACAAAATCATCAGAAAGAATCATTAACCAAAGAACACAGGTTCCAATTCTGGCTCTGCCTCTTAGTACCTTTGTGATTTGAAACAAATCATTTAATCTTTTCAGATCTAGATTTCCTCATCTAGAAAATGAGAAGTGATTGAACTAGATTTCCCCTAAAGTCTCTTTTAACTCTAGCTCATTGGTATCCCCACAGCAGGTACATACAAAAGGAAGATATATCTATACTTACCAGCTTCCTCCAAACCTTCTTGTGTCCTTGAACCTCCAGAGTTATTCCCTCAGGGGACAGTTCTTGAGAATGAGAGAGCTGCAGAAAAACAAAAGCTTTGAGAGATATCCCATTCCCTTCTGGCAGCATATCCAGGACCCATAGTTATTCTACTTGAACAATATGCCTTTTGTTAAAATCTCAGAAAGAGCCAAAGAGACCAGTCACCACATCACTCGTCTGTCTGAGTCTGTCTTGTAATTATTCCTGGGACCCAAAGAAGGTTTATTTAGTAGGAGGAGGAGGACATTGGACCTCAATTATATTTTAATGGAAACCTCAGTTTCTTTTAGAAAGGAGCAGCTTCTTTCTTGAGGCATGTTCCATCATTTTTAAACCACTGAAGAGACATTAAGTAAATCATGCTCAATGATTCCAATTAGGGAATGGGAGAGAGAAGAATGGCAGGAAATTTCACCAGAGCTAGTCCAAAACCAAAAGGAAAATCCCCAAGAAACAGAGCAATGAGCACCGGGAGTCAAGTAGGATTCAATTAAATGCAATTGAGCATAATCCTCTTCTGAACTTTGCCTGGTATAAGATACTATGAAACATACTTTGACTTTGGCCTTGAACAACAGGTGGGCCTTCAATAAATAAAGAGGGGTGGAGTGGACATTCCCAATAGGGGAAATGAGCAAAAATTTGGAAATAGGAGTGAGTATGAGTATTTTGGGGGGCAGTGGAGTCAATCTGGATAGAACGTAGCAGTCTCTATTTACCTAGGTCTGTCATAATTTCTTGAGAAATTCTTAACTTTGATGCCAACATGTCAAATACTGACTTTTTTCTTCCCATTCTTTGAATTTCTTCTTCCTGACCTTTGAATAAGACTTTCTCTTTTCCCCTTCAGAGAACTTTGCTTACAATGCTCTGTAATGTTAACATGTAATAATGCAATGTACATTATAGTTATCTATGTTGATGAGTAGAAGACTATCTAAACCTAGTTTTTCTACTGTCTGCCACAACATTTGACATAAAGAAGGCACTAGTGGAGATAGAGAGCTGGATTCAGAGCCAGAAAGACAGGGTCAAGATTGACCTTAGGCTGGATAGTTAATCTCTTAATATTCCAGGCCAATGGTGTCAAACTCAAATAGAAACTAATTTCTGCTGCTGCATATTGAGCCAAAAAACAATAAATTAACATTCTCTATGTTGTATCATATTTTTATTTATTTATTATGGATTTTCCAGTTGCATTTTAATCTGGTTTGGATGCATTCAGGAATAATAGTGGCTACTGGCTACATGTTTAACAACTTTATTTCAGGTAACTAAGTGACTCTGAATTTCAGAAAAGGTACCAAACTGAATTTGGAGAAGTTTCTCATCCAGGATTTCCTTAAATTAATGACATCACAGGCCAAGTCTCTTATCATATTAAATTGAATTGAATTGTGCAGGAGTAGCCACAATTATTCTAAAGGCCTGAAAGGATGTGATGAAGAAATGATGAAAGAGAGATGAAGGAGGTGAAAAGTAGGGATCTTCCTTTGGGACTGGGAATAGTTAGAGATTAGAAGAACCCTGAATTTAAAGTTAGAAGACATGGGTTCATTAATTAGCTATGTTCTATGCTCCTAAGCAAGACATTTTAATCTTTCTGAACCTCTGAAACTTTCTGAACTTATCCTGACGCGAAGAATAGAGGGGATAATACGTGTTCCTTCACTTCACAAGAAACTTTAAAAATCTTCATAAGATAAAGTACAAGAAAAAAGTCTGATCCTGGGAATTAGATCTGGAATTGATCTTAGAAACTGATGACATAGCCTATGACACTACTAAGGACACCCCGAACCAGATTCAAATGGAATTTGAAAATATTTACCAAAATAGACAGAAATGATTTTATATTTCTATACTGTCAACATGCAGCCCACAGAGATTCTCAGGCATAGTTCAGTGACCCCTTTGCTACTTGAATTTGCTGCCAATACTCCTTTTACAAATGAAGAAATTGTGTCCTCCAGGAGCTACGCGATTTGTCCAAGATGATGTAGAAAAATTATGAAGTGAAGTTTGGGAGTTAAGCCTAAGTTTTTGGATTCTGGAGCCTGGTATTATTTCTATTATATGACATCTTTTTTGTTGTTGTTGTTTTGTTGCTATTCCCTTCTATGGCTAGTTTTAAGGAAAATAGAAACCCTACTATCTTGAAAAAATGAGAGGCTTCTGCTTGTGCTCTTGCTCTTTCTTACTCTCTCCTTTCTTTTCATTTCTCTCTCCTCTCTTTTTGTTTCTCATTCTATTTTTCTCTGTGTGTGGGTTTGTCTCTGTGTCTTTGTCTCTGTCTCTGTCTGTCTCTGTCTGTGTCTCTCTGTCTCTCTGTCTGTCTCTATCTCTGTCTATATCTGTCTCTGTCTGTCTCTGTCTCTCTCTCTGTCTCTCTGTTTCTCTGTCTCTGTCTCTCTGTCTCTCTTTCTGTCTCTTTCTCTGTCTCTGTCTCTGTCTCTGTCTGTCTGTCTGTCTGTCTCTGTCTCTCTCTCTCTCTCTGTCTCTCCATCATAGGAAAACATGTTTTTGTGGAGATCCTCTCCTGCTTCTCTTTCATTTGCGTCCCAGTGGTTATAACCCCACTGAAAATAGGAAGCGTTTTGGCCAAGTTGGAATGGCCAAGGAGGTCTAAGTTCTGCAGCTAGCATAACGTTCTCCAATGATGCTTTCACAAGGCCATGTCCCACTACTCATTCTTTGAACTTCTCTTCCTTTCCTCAGTATTGTTTCCAAATAGAGCATGGACTACTTCTCCCAGAATCTGCCCCAAGATGACAATACCTAGTGCCTGTGGTTTGCCTGATGCCAGATTTCCTTCCTATGAGCACTGAGGCTGGTCATAAAATATTCATCTAGGAACCCTGGAGAAAGCTCCTGGGAGGGAGGCATGATAATAGTCCTCCCCACACAGGTTCCAGAGGCAGGCCCAGAGCAGAGATGACAGCCCCTCCCTTTGTCCACCAACACTGAAGTCTCTAAGGTTTCTTAAAAATAATAATAGCTGGCATTTATACAATGCTTTAACTTTTGCACAATTTTTACATACTTATTTGGTTCTTAAAACAACCAATGAGGTAGGTACTAAAGAGACTGTCATTTTCATTTTACAAATGAAGAGAATGAGGCTCAGAAAGGCTATCACAACACTGGGATTATCAGAGGGAGGTTTGGAGCTCAGGTTTTTCCTTCTTCCCTGTCCAGGAATCATTCCACAGTTCTTAGACTGTGAAAAAATAAATCCTCATCTCAAACACACACATACACACACACACACACACACACACACACACACACACACACAAACCTTATTCTAGCAAATTGTGTCCACATTCTGCCTCACTTCTCAAGGTTACAAAAACCCTTTAAACTTATAAAGTCACATTAAGTCTTCTGCTAAACTGCAGAAATCCTGGCAATATTATTGCACTGGAAAAGAAGACTGAGAAGAGAATGGGGGTGGAGAGTGATGAAGTACAATGAGAGCATAGGAGAAAAGAGCACTAATAATAAGACGTGTGGGAAATGGGTCAGAACAGGAAAGTTTAGGGGAAGAAAAGGACAGGTTAAGGGACAATGAGTAGCTGGGGAAAAGAACATATTGAAAAAGTTTGGAGAAAGATTGAGAGGAAACACTTTCATGGTCTACAAAAGAACTTTTAATCAAATTGAGCTGAAAATTAAGTCCAATTATAAGAAATGTGGCAGTAATTGTGGAAACTTCAAACTTTAGGATATAGGAAGAGGAATAAAGTTTTATAACTTGTGGGGCAAAAGCAGCTGACCTGATGATCTTGGGCAAGTCATTTTCCCTCTGTAGGATTCAGTTTCTGCCTCCATAAAAATGGGGGAGCAAGGTGGGCTAAATGATTTTGCAGGGGTTTTTGAGCTCTAACATTATGGTCCTGTGAAATCAAGAAACTTTCTTATATTTGCTGAGTTGATGGCTCCTTTGAATTTAGGGTCATGGTTTTCTGAATACATCATTTACTTGTGCTGCTTTGGGCTGAACATGGAAGATTCTTCTTATAATAAATCCTTCTTTACTTCATTGATGTTTTCATTCAGAAAAAAATCACTTGGAATTGGAGGAAGAAAAAAATACAGAGGGAAAAGGCCATAAGCCATCTAAAAGAATTGATTATTTGATGAGAAGTGCATTCTGTTATCCTGCTACAGAAAAAAGTCAAGAAAACAACAAAGTTCCTGCCATTGTGCCTGTTTTCTGAGGATATCAAGCAGCATAATACTTAGCTACTCTTCCTGAAGACAGCACAGTGTCCAACTACACTGTGAGATACTTCTGAGGACTCATATTATTTGTGAATGACCAAATTATAGATATGCATCCTGGTCAGGGAGTCCAACTTTGACCCACTTGGAAAATCAATCATTATACATTGTAAAGTGGTGTTGTGGTGTGTATTACTCAGTTCTGGATCATTCTGTTCACTTCCTTGAATTAGATCCTTTCTGATATAGATGATGCTTGATTGCCTGGATCCCAGGAAGTCTGTATTTCCTCTTTCTCCCAACTGCTTTCACCATCAACCAAGCCAAAGTGTTCTGTTATTCTACATTTGCCTCTATCTATTCTTCCGTTATTATCTACATCTCTTTGTGTCTCTAAGTCTGTCTCTCATCCTACCCTGGTCATCCTCTTGATTAATGAGGAAGCATGATCTTTTTGGTATGGTTCTCTAAATCTTATCTCATATACTGTATTGACCAGGTAATTAAACCTGGTTTAAGGAAAGTGTTAACAGGGCCTTCTAGTGCTCTGTCTCCTCAATACCTCTGACTCATGTTCTATTAATCCTAGATCTCCAACTAAGGCCTATTCACTGTTCACTTATGCATTAGATGCTTAAATTTGAGATACTCTAATGAAACTAACTTAAGAAATTTATTAAGCCTCTCTTTTCTCCTGAATTCCAAATTTGATTGACTCAGAAAATGCCTTATGTCTTATTTTATATATAGAAAAGATGAAAGCATGGTAAAGCAAATACCTCTTGGTTAGCTAGTATGCCAAAGGATAGTGGGCTCATCAATTAATCAACCAGCATTTATTAAAGACATACTTTATGTCAGGCATTATGCTGAGTGCTAAAGATACAAAAGCAAAAGTGAGGTAATCTCTGCCTTTAGGGAGCTTACATTCTGCTGAGTGGATATAACTGAAGAAAAATACAGAATATATTCAAAATGAATCCAAAGTAATTGGGGGGGGAAGTAAGGATACTAAAAGCTGGGGAAAATCAAGAAAGGCCCTCTCATAGAAGGGGTATTTCATTTGAAAGGGCTTGGAGTTATATGAAGTAGAATTGAGCTGGTAAATCATTACAGACTTAAGAGGACAGACAGTCTTTGTAAAGGCAAGGAGGCAACAAATGGAATATCATTTAGCAGATCAGTTTGCCTGCATCATAGAGAACATGAAGGGGAATGAGGTATAATCAGCCTGTAAAGATAGGCTAGAGACAGAAGGGCTTTGAATATCAAATATTTTATCATAGAACAGGGGTTCCCAATCTTTTTTGGTCTCCATGTTCCTTTTCTTTCTGGTAATTTCTCCATACTCCTTATTCAATATGAGAGGAAGTATATTTTAAAGGCTACCATGGACATACATGTAAAAATGAAATAAAATCATATAAGCATGTTTAGTGAGAATGGGATGTATTTCTCTAAAGAAATAAATAAAATTTTGTAACTTCATGGATGGAAATAAATTTGGAAAAAATCAAATCAATATACTTTCCTTGCTTTCTTGGCAAGCTTATCAAATCTCTGGGGATGCACATAACCCAAATTGGGAATGCCTGTCCTAGAGGCAATGAGGAACAATATTGAAAAAAGCCAGAGGGGTGAGTTGGAAATAGCAATTAGGTATTAAGTATTTGCTTTGATTGGGGGAAGGAGACAGAAAAGGAATGAGGAAAACCTCTAACTGCCTCCAGCTCACCTTGTATACAAAAAAAGGTTGTGGGCAAATTAAATTGTTATCTGAATCACATTTTAGGTGCACTTGGGGAACACGTTATTAAAAGGAATTCTATGTGGATTTCAGTGGACTTTAGTGAAGTGAATAATCAGCCCTTATTTTATGTTTACTATATGTCAGAAGGGGGCATGTGGTAATGTAATTTGGTAAAAGGAACACTGAACTGGGAGCCAAGAGACTTAGGTCTGAATCTTTGATCTGCTTACTACTTATATGAGGCAGCTAGCTGGTGCAGTGGATGAAATGACCAGCCTGGAGTCAGAAGGACTTGAGTTCAGTTATATCCTTAGCTGTGTGACTCTTGGTAAGTTACTTTACTCTGTTTATCTCAGTTTCCTCATTTGTAAAATGATGAGGTTTGTGATGAACATTAATACTCCTTTCAGTTCCAAATCTCTTGAGGTCTCACAAAAATATGATTTGTGCTCTCTGGGGCACCTTTACACTAGGCATCTTCATTGCCCCTAACTTCCTGCTCCCAGTCACCCCTATCCTATTGGAAAGCAATGGAGACTACTTAGCTAATGTTTGTAAATCACTATGAAGATAAAACGTTTTATTATGTATACCTGCCAAGGGAGAAAGTGCTTCTGCAGCGAGGAGTGAGCAGCATGTGAGTTATATGGAGTGAAGATTTACTCCTCCACTTTGAGTGTGAATATCCAATTCCCTACAAATCTGCCACCACTTTTGGATCTAGTTCCCTAATAAAAATTACCAAATCAAATTCATCATCTTGGGCTAGATGGCCATTTTATGAGAAATCTCCTTCTCTCTGTTAATTATGTGAAATTTATATCACGCCTGGCAATTGCATTAGTATGTTCTTTAATTATTGGAAACTGGAAGTGTCAGTTTTGTTGAGGTTGGGTGAGCCAGAGAAAGATACAGACCAAATAGTCCTCATTTCCAGGAACCCTTGACAATGAAACAAGGGTATCCCCTAAGCTTTACACTTCAGATAAAATAGTTACTAAATTTCACAGGCTAGATACAGCATCACAATTATCACCTGAGTGAGTGAATAGGATCATTTGAAATTAATTTTTGCTATTACTATTATAGCAAAAGGATAGAGAAATGAAGATATAGGAGCATTGATATAAAGTTACAAGTCACTAAGTTCACACCCCCCCTTTCTTACAGATGAGACACAGAAATGGGATGTGGGCTTACCTAAAGTGGTGGAAATAAGACTTGAATTCTGGGGTTTTGACTCAAAACTTACTATTATTCCCTGTTTTCAACAGTTAATAGTGGAGTTATCATAGTAAAAATTACTTTACCTCTGTGAACCTCAGTTTTCACATTTTTAAAATGGGGGTAAAAATATTGTCTACCTCATAGGTGAGGTAAAATTTTTGTAAACCTGAAAGTGCTATAGAAATCTTAATCTTATTAAAGAGAGCTAAATACACTGCAAAGAATCCTAAAAATTCAGAGATTAAGAAAAACCATCTCATCCAGTTTGCTTTTTTTACCAGGATAGAGAAAAAGAGATTTGAGTGAAAGAAAATAACTTTGCTTCAGTGAGTAACTGAGTATCTAGAACCCAGGTCTCCTGCATCTTAGTTCAATGATAACTTTGGTTTTTTATTTAATTTTTTTTTCCTTTTCTTGTTGGATTTTATTTTTGAACATTAGCCAAATAGACAAATCTTGCCTGCCAAGGCCTGATCCCGTCCTTGCTCACATTTCAGAGTGAGAATGTCTTTTGTATTTGGGAAGCCCCTGCAAACTCTCTTTGAAAAGCTGAAAGACTGGACCACTGGAGAGCTTTTGTAGGTCACTACAGGGGGAGTACTTGGGGTCTTTTTTCCTGAACTGACAAGATGAGGAAAGAGCTAAGACTTTCCTGGATTGAAGTAAGCCTGGAGATGTGAGTGCCCTTCTCCTAGTTGAAATCAACACAAAAGATTGATACTGAAACAAGTAAGGGTGAAGGAGGCAGGCAGTGAAAGGCTGCTGAATAAACACACCTAAAAATGGCAGCAGAATAAGTAAACCCAACCCTAATTAGGAACCCTGAAGGCTAGCAAGTACCTTCAGCCAAACATAAATCAAAGTCCTGATTTCTGCATGTGTGGGTTACTGGAGTAGAGGAGGTGCTGATGATTACTGGCAGCTGTTATAGTGATAAAAACAATAACAATAATAAAAGCTAGCATTTATATAGTTTTAGAATTTTCAGAGTGCTTTATCAATATTATTTTATTTTATTCTCATAACAACCCCCAGAGGTAAGTGCTATTATTATTACTATTTAACAGACCAAGAAAATGGAAATTTTGAAGTTAAGTGACTTTCCTAAGATCATACTAGTCTAAGGTCAAATCTGAACTCAAATCTTTCTGATGACAGGTATAGCTTGAAGATTACAGAATTATAGAATGGCAGAGTGAGTCGGGACTATCTGGATCAATCTTTCCATCCTCTTCAACATCCTCCACAAGGGGTCATCTAGCCTTTGCTTGAGGATCTCTAGCGAGGGAAAACCCAGAACTTCTAAGGTAGCCTTTTCCACTTTGAGGCAACTTTAAAATGCTTTTCCTTAATATCAAAACTAGATTTATTTTCTTGATGGTTTTTACTAGTACTGCATTCTGAAACCAAGTAAAACTGGACAAACCCTTCTTCTGAGTGACTATCTTTCAAATACTTGAAGTCAGCTATTCCTTCCCATTCCCATCCCCAAGGAATCCCCCCCCCCACACACACACACACACTTCAAATTATATCATTTTAAATCCACCTTTGCTATCTTGGAAACCTTCCTCCAAAACAATCCACTTATCCATTTTAAAGCTAGAAGGACCTTTTGAAATCATGTAACTCAATGCCCTGATTTAACAGATGAGAGAAAGGGAGAGGGGAGAACAGGGAAAGAGTGAGGGAGAGAGAGAGAGAAAGAAGGAAAAAGAAGGGGAGGGAGAGAAAGAGGAAGGGAGAGAGAGAAGGAAAGAGAAAAGGAAAGAGAAAGAGAGAAGAGAGAGAAGAGAGAGGAGAGAGAGAGAGAGAGAACATGCATGCAAATAAACCCAATTAGAAATGCATGTTTACCATAAACTCTTCTGTAAGTGTGACTAAAGAACTTTTACCCATTTCATCTCTTTTGAGTCCCACAGCAACCCTGAGTTAGGTAGTACAGGGTTTTTAAAATTCCATTTACAACACTGAGAACTGAAATAATTTGTTCAAGGTCTCCTGACTAGAAAATGTCTAGACAAGGACTAGAACCCAGCTCTCCCATTTCTCTTTCTAGTGCTTTCTCTACCATTCCATTTAGAGAAAAATCAGAGCTGAGAGAGCCCTTAGAGGTTTTATTTTAGCATCTTGTTTTTTAATTTTGTTTTTTGATTAATGCTCATTTATTTTTTGAATCTTCACCTATTTAAAAAAAATTGAAACAAAACCCTTGTAACAAATATACAGTCAAGCAAAAAAAAAAAAAAAACCTTCTGGCAATGGCCATATCCAAAAAGTGTTTGTCTCATTGTACACCTTAAATATATCACATGTCTTATCAGGTCACTGTATGGAAGAGGATAGAAGAGGATACTGAGATGTTGATATAAGAAACTTGGCCTCAGTCATGTAGATATGTCTTCTTCTTCCTAGACCACATACTCAACAAAGCATCCTCCAGTACGCATACATCATGCCATCCCTTCCTACAAACATGTGTCTCCCTCATTCATCCAGAGGTAGTGCTGCAGTGCCTTGCTTTACAATTCAAGGCCAGTGGCAATGCCTGGAACTATTTATAAGAAAGTTCCTTTCCCAGCAACAAGGTTTAGTGACAGGACAGCAGATTTACTGCAGTCTTTAGTGGACTGACAACCTTTTCCCAAGGGAGAAAGGAGTGCAAGGTGCATCCTTCCTTTGTGGTTTTTAACTTTCCTAGAGGAGTATAGAGGGAAGATTTCCCTATCCTCCCAGAAAGAGGTGAGTTTTTGTTTTTTAGTTAATTTTTTTCTCTTTTTGCCTAGGAAAAGAGACACCTCTAGCAATTCCTTTGTCCTTTGATATATTCTAATCCCTTTCTGTCCTTGGCCCCTGGACCTTGCAAAATTCCATTCCTAGCCCCCATCCTCATCCCCATCAGAACCTTAAGAGAAAAGATCCAAAGATTCCATGTATAAGACCCAGCTTAACTGCAGGTAGAATAGATAGCAGTTTATTTTGGTATAATCCAAGTTACACTTAGAAGAAAAATTAATGTTTTGTTGAAAGGAGCAATAGATTTGAGGTCAGAGAAATGAGGTTCAAATCTTTCCTCATATACTTAGGCATATACTATGACCTTGGGCAAATCACTTAACATGTTTGCCTCAGTTTTCTCAATTATAATAAAATGGGAGGAGATATAAAAGCATCTACCTCACAAGGACATTGTGAGGATAAAATGAGATAATATCAGTAAAGGCTTAGCACAGTACCTAGCACATAGTAGATACTATATAAATGTTTATTCCCTTCTCTTGCCCAATATATCACACATGCTTTAAAGTTCATTCAAATATCACCTCCCTTATGAAGAAATTCCATGATTGCCTCAGTCAGAAATTCATAGATTTTTAGGCTTTTGAGTTTAAAGATTTCAACCTAAACCAATTCTGTCTCAGTGAGAGAGATGGATGAGGAAACTGAGGCCCAGAGAAAAAAAATAACTTTCTCACAATCACACATATAATAACAATAAAATATTATGTTATAATAATATATCAGGTTCCCTGATATAAGAGGTCATGGGGTAAATGGGAAATGAGATGGATGGAAGCAGAGGTACTCTGTACTGGGCCCAGCTTTATTTTACTCTTTTGCTTAATCAGACATCAAAGATGCTGGCATCATCCACTGGAACTTGGGGCTTTGCCAGTCATTTTGACTTTGTCTTGCCACTGTACTTCCAAGATTTTGGAAGAAAGAGTAAGGCTGATGACTTTGCACAACTCTGCCTCACTTAAATCTAATTCACTCAAAAGTCAAGACATCCATCATGATGGCATCAGTCTTCTTCAAAATGAAGGACCAACAACTATTACTACTTTGGGCAGGTAACTTTTCTCTGGGCTGTAAATGAAATTATCAAACTAGATGATTCTGAGGCCTCTTGCAACACTATATCTATAATTTTATAATCCTACAAATCCAAATCAAGTATTCTTTCTCTGTTTTGAACATTATACATATTTTCCCTAGTTCCTTATTGGTGACAAGCTTCTTCCTCAAACCTCAGGGATTATTTTCAGTACATTTATCATGTATTGTTGTCTATTATAGTCATTTGTATGTGTCAAATACACAAAAAAATTATGAACATCATGAGGGAAGCGACTGTTACTTTATTGTTTAAGGGTCTTGATTATACATATAGTGGAACCTTAATAATTTTTTAAATGAATGAATTAATAACACTTCAAAGTTTCTATTTTATACTGCAGTTATTCATGTCCCTGACTTATCAAGAGGTGCTATAGTGGATAAAACAGTAGGCCTGGAGTCAGAAAGACCTGTATTCAAATCAAAGAGTAAATATTTTAAAGGCTCACTATGTGCCAAACACTGTGCTGAGGTAATTCCTAGCACCATGTAAACAAGGAAAGTCACTTAACCTCCTTCAGCCTCAGTTTCCTCAACTGTAAGAAAATTGGGGATAATAATGGCACCTACTTTGCAGAGCTATTTTGAAGATCAAATGAGATGATATCCATAAAGCACTTGGCACAGTGTCTGGCGCATAAGAGATGCTTGAAAAATGTTTATCACATTCCATTTCATATCTGATTTTCAACCTCAACTGACTTCATAATACTTCTCTCATACATGCAACATTCCTGACAAACTGTCCTTCTGTTCTCTATAGGACACATTTCATCTTCCGTATGATTCATCCCACTTCTATATCTTTCCATAGGTTGTGGTCCATATCTGGAATGCTTTCCTTTCTCACTCTCTATCTCTTGCAAATGCTAGTTTCCTTCAAAGATCAGCAGAGGGGGCCTTTCTCAATCCTCTCTTCCCTCCTTTCCTCTCCCCCCAACATTTTTAGTATCTTCCTATGCCCTATTACTTTGAACTTAATTTGTCTATATTCTGTATTTCCTTTATATATTTATATATGATGTTATATATTAAATATGTGTGCATATATATTTATATTTATGTTTTCTAGTTATAAACTATTCTTTCTTCCTATTCCTTTGGAGAATGTGAGCTTTTTGAAGGCAATTGCTATTTTGATTTTGTCTTTACATAGATATAGATAAGTGCATTTCCCTACAGACAGACAGACAGACGGAGACAGACAGACAGACACAAACACACACACACACACACACACACACACACACACACACACTGACACCAAGAAGACATTTAAAAAGTAGAGATTTCAATTAAATTAATTCAGCAAGTGTTTCCATCAAACACCTAAAACAGTACTTGGTATACAGTGGGTGCATAATAATTATTTGTTGACTTGAATTAAATCTCCTCTCTTAGCTTATAAGCTTCTTGAATGCAAGACTGTGTTGTATTTATCATTACATCTTCCTGAGCAAATCGAGCTTCATCAAAGCAGGCTCTTAGTTTGAATGATTAAATGGGAGGTAGCCAAGAACTGGATGATACAATTATGAGGGCCCTGGGGGTAGAGATGGGACAAAAACTATGTAAAGAGAGCATGGAACCACCCAGAAAAGGAGAAGGGAAATCCCTCTTATATCATGATTTTGCCAGGATCCACCCAGAATTCCAAAGCCCATAATATATAGTATGTAGGGATTAGGACAAACAGAAAGCGATGATGAGAAGGAAGATGTGAAAATTCAAGTCAGAGACTGAAGAACTATAGACTTCAGTAAAGGGACATCTGGATGACAAGACACTGAATGCAGGGTAGAGAATTATTCTAAAGAGGGGCCTCCCTGAGTTTGGTCATCTCCAACTCATTTCATTTCTCATTCTGTAGTTGGCAGTTTCTGATTCTGTAACTGACTTTCAAGGCAAAGGCATGGAGGTTTGGGAAGGTTAACAGAGGGAAGACGGAGCTGTGGTTGCAATTCTTCATTTGAACAGGTGATTTTCCAGGCTTCCAGTCAGCAAGGTAGTGATGTTTCTGCTGATGTCTGTTTGTTTTTCACCTAATGTGGCTGTCCAAGCACCTTGGTAATCTATAAATAGAGTGACAGGAGCTCACCTGGGCTTGCTCTTCCCTGTGCAGATCTACTCTTGCCAAGCCCTAGACTTACTCCTTTGATTCAATGTAGCAAATATTTATTAAGCTGCTATTATGTGCAAGATACTTTGTATTCTTTCCTCCCACCAATCCTGAAGGATGATATTAATTAATTCTTCGGGAGAGGACTGATCCATGACATAAGTAGTCTTGTAAAAAATAGCATGTGAGATGCTAGGTGGGGCAGTAGACAGAGTATGGGGCCTGGAATCTGGAATATTCATTTTCACAGGTTCAAAGCTAGATTCAGATAGTTGTGGCCAAGTCATTTAACCCTGTTTGCCTTAGTTTCCTCAGGTGTGAAATGAGCTGGAGAAGGAAAAGCAGACCATTCCAGTATCTTTGCCAAGAAAACCATAAATGGGATCAAGAAAAGTCAGAAATGACTGAACTGAAAAGGAAAAATTCCCTCTCTTCTTCCTACCCCAATATATCTCTTTACCATTTTTCTCATAGCATTGGCTGCTACTGAGAAGCAGGCAATATCAGTGTTGGGGGACACTCCTTAAAGACCATCTAATCCAAAGATGGGGAACTTTTTTCCTGCCCAGGACCATTTGGATATTTGTAACATCATTTGCAGGTCATATAAAATTTATCAATTTAAAAATTCAAGCAGTGGGAGATTGTTCATCTTGTCATCGTCTGTGGTTGCCTTGGCAGGACCAGAACAAATTATTTTGTGGGCGTTCTACAGCCTGCAGGATGGATGTTCCTCACCCCTGATCTAGTCCAACCTGGTCATTATACAGAGGAAGAAACTAAGGTGTAGAGAAAAGCCACTGACTTTCCCAGGGTCCCATAGCTAGTTAAATGCACGACTGGTATTAGAAATCAGGTTTTTTGACTCCTAATCTACTGACCTTTTAATCTGTTTCACAAATGTTTTAGTTGTGTCTTACAACTAGAGTATGAAATTCCCCACAAGAAGAATTGTCTTATTCCTCTTTGTCTTCCCCTATACACCAAGCTAAGTTTATAGTAGGCTGCTGAAAAATACTTGTTTAATTTAATTTATTAATTGAAGAATCTTACTAAGTGACTCCTTGGTAGCATTTGACAGTATCTACGTACAGGACATGTGTACATACTTAAACATAAATAAATTCATATTTTTATAAAAATCACTTCAAACAGCCACAATTTTGCCATTGTTAGTGTTCCTCCATTAACCCCACAAAAGGATATGGTACTGAAGATGAAATCAAGAAGATGTAGGTTCAAATCTTGCCTTAGGCACTTGCTTTGGGACATTAGTAAATCGCTTATTCTATCTGTATCTCAATTTCCTTGTCTGTAAAATGAGGGGAGATTGGAGCTGTCCCTTCTGGCTCTGAATTTCTAAAGCTATGACCTTTTTTGTTTATTTATTTTTCAAATCTTTTTAAAAAATTGATAGTAGCTTTTTATTTTCAAAATACATGCAAAGATAGTTTTTGATATTCACCCCTGCAAAATCTTGTGTTCTGAATTTTTCTCCTTCCCTTTTTCCTACTGGCCTCACCTAGACAGCAAGTAATCCAGTATACATTAAACATGTGTAGTTCTCCTAAACATATTTCCCCATTTATCATGCTGCACAAGAAAAATCAGATCAAAAAGGGAGGAAAATGAAAAAGAAAAAAAAAGCAAGAAAACAACAGCAAAAAAAAATAGTGAAAATACTGTGTTGTGATCTACATTCAGTCCTCATAGTCCTCTTTCTGGATGCAAATGGCTTTCTCCATCACAAATTTATTGGAATTGCCCTAAATCGCCTCATTGTTGAAAAGAACTAAGTCCATCACAGTTGATCATCATATAAGTCTGTGGTTGCTATGTGCAGTATTCTCTTGGTTCTACTCACTTCACTTAGCATCAGTTTATGTCAGTTTTTCTAGGCTGTTGTGAAATCATTCTGCTGATCATTTCTTATAGAACAATAATATTCCATTACATTTATATATCATAATTTATTCAGTCATTCCACAACTGATGGGCATCCCTTCAGTTTCCAGTTCCATGATACTATAAAAAGAGCTGTAAAACTATGATTTTTATTAAGTGGACTTCATTCACTGAAATGGTCCATGAAAGTCAACTGATGATCAGCTTTCCCGTAATACATTTCTTCATACCAAGTTTTCATGGCTTTTCATACTTGGTTTTTACTACTTGGTATAGACATAGACAGCTAGGTGACCCAGTGGATAGAATGCTGAGCTTGGGGTTAGGAAGAACTGAGTTCAAATTTGGCTTCAGATACTTACTTGCTGTGTGACCCTAAGTAAGGCACTTAACTCCACATGCCCCAGTTTCTGCACCTATAAAATGAGGGAGAAGCAAATAGCAAATTATTTCAGCATCTTTGCCAAGAAAACCCTAAAAGGAATCACAAAAAATCAGATATAATTGAAAATGACTAAATAACTACTACATGGACAACAAAGGTCATTTCCTGGTGGCCAGGAAATGATCTTTGGGGGCATTGCCAAATAATAAGACAACTTATTAAAGTTGATAGAGTTATAGATTCAGATCTGCAGTAACCAGGTGTTTTCTGGGTCCATATCTGAAAACTTTGTAGCTTAGTTGGACTGTCTAGGGTTTGAGATTCATTGGCATGGCTTTTGAGATCCCAGGATTATCTTCAGAAACCCTGAGGCTATTAACTATAGTTCATACCCACAAACACTCCCACTGAAATATTTAGCCTCTGAAAGATGTTTTCAAGGAGGCAAATGCATTAGTAGAATGCCACCATTAGTCCTACTTTGGGTTCCCTTGTGTTCACCTATCTTCCTAAAATCATAGAATTTCAGAGTTTGGAAGGATGGCAGAAGTCTAGTCTCAACCAAACCTGAAAAAGAATATCCTCCACAGCAACTCTGGAAGGTAAAGAGACAATCTCTGCTTAAAGACCTTCCATGACAAAAGGGCAGGTTATCACAAAAAGACTTCAGAGATCTAGAATCTGATTTGGAGTGACTGACTTTCTCTGGCAGCCATGCAGTCATTCTCTCTCAAATAGTAAAGAAGCTTCTTTTTTTCTCCATCTCAGAAACAGAGGGTCCTTAAAAGCTGAGATGTTAAGATTCCATTTGAGTCTCCCACTTTGATAGATCCCAGGTAACTTGTTTGAGGGTAACTGGGAACAGGGAGAACCTCATAATAGCTGCATAGTCATTTCATATGATTGGGTTTAATTGCTGATGGAAGTAGAGCCACTGATGAATCCAAATAGCTTAATTTATCAGCCACACATCCAACTCATGCTTGAAGCAATGCAAATTTGGCAGACTGTGCTAGAACATCATGTGAAATTTGCTCAAGTGGGAGGCTAGTTCTCAGAGGCCAACAGCTGCACTTTAGTTAATGATCTCACCAGTGGGCCAGAATTTCATGCATCTACTCTCTTCTATCACTGGGGTTCTCAGGGCAAGTCTATGCAGATTCAGACCGATTATAGTCTATTGTCTATTTAAAGAATGCTACAAAGTCCTTTTGGAAGCTAGGCTTTGGTTGAGAGAAGAGGGCCTATACTCTACTCTATTCCCTCCTATTTCAACTGAATTCAATATTTGTTAAGAACCTAATTTGTGCAAGGCATTGTGCCAGGTAAGTTGTGAGATGAAAGAAAGAAAAGGGAAAAAAAGAAAGAAAGGAAAGAAAAGAGTGAGGGAGGGAAGGAAGAAAGGAAAAAAGAAATAAAGGAACAAAGGAAGGATGGAAGGAAATGAGGAAGAAAGGAAAGGAAGAAAAGGAAAGCAGAAAAGAAGAAAAAGGGAAATAAAAGGAAAAAAGAAAGAAAGGAAGAAAGAAAAAGGAACAAAGAAAGAAAATAAAATCCTCATATCAGCTTCTTGAGAACAGGGACTGTCCAATGCTCGCTCTCTCTCTCTCTCTCTCTCTCTCTCTCTCTCTCTCTCTCTCTCTCTATCTGTGTGTGTGTGTGTGTGTGTGTGTATTCAGTGCTTTTCATGCTGCCTAGTACATAGTAATAACTTAATGCATATATATCGACTGACTGACTTAAATTCTACTGGAAAATATAGCCTATAATAACATTGCAAAAATCCACAACTTTAAAAGATTTATATATATAAAAAACAGATAATACAAGACAATTTGAGGGAGAAGACAGTATTAAGAACTTGAAAAGCTTGGTACTAGAGGTAATACCTAACCTGAGCATCAAGGGAAACTCAGGATTCCAAGAAATTAAGGAGTGAGGAAAGGAAATTATGAGCATGAGGGAAAACCTAGGAAAATGCATGAAGATAGGAATTGAATATTAAGGTCAGGCATTTCAAGTTACCACTGCTTTAATGTTAATTTGGTGAAATAAGTCTATACCAATGGACAGAAACTAGATGCGAAGGACTTTAAATGATCAGGAAGAGGAATTTAACTTTTATTTTAAAGACTGATTGGGAATCACTGAAGATATTTGAGAGAAGTTATAACATGGCCAGACCTGTTGCCAAAGAAAATTTCCTATAGCACTATTTCCTGTAGTAGTAAATAAGTATAAAGAAAGTAAAGAGCAGAAGCAGGGAAATCAGTTAGAAGGTGATGTATAATTGGTGTAATCTAAGTGAAAGGTAATAAGAAAGTGATTTCTTTCTTTCTTTTTTTCTTTCTTTCTTTTGGCTGAGGCAATTGGGATTAAGTGACTTGCCCAGGGTCACACACCTAGTAGGTGTTAAGTATCTGAGGTCAAATTTGAATTCAGGTCCTCATGACTTCAGGGCTGATGCTGTATTCACTGTGCCATCTAGCTGTCCCAGAGTATATAAGTCTTGATGACTGATTGAATGGAGTGGAGTAAAGGTGGAGAATGAGGGAAAGGGAAGAATCAAGAATGACTCTGAGGTTGAGACAGTGGATGACTTCTAGGATGATGGTACATTCAAATAGACATAAGGAAATGTAAAGGGAAGTCATGGAATGAAGATGAATTGCATTGCATTTTATTCCCTGTCTATTCTAACAAATTGAAGAATGTATATAAAAGTTTTTGCAAAACCTAAAGGGCTATGTGAATTTCAGCTATCATTTTTTATATTATTATCTTTATTATATTTAACAAGTATTTATTGCATGTCAGTCATGGTACAGAATAAAACAGAAGTATAAGACACAGAACCTGCCATCAAGGAGCTCATAATTTGTTGAGGGGAGAAAAGACTCATCTTTGTCAAAGGATTAGAATCATAGAATTTTAATTTATTCCAACCTCTCATTTAGAGGGGACTAGAGAAAATAAATTACTTGTATAAAATTACACAATAATATAATAATAAGGCAGTATGACATAAATGCTAAATTGAAAGTGATCAAGTACTCAAATTAGTGGCACAGATGAGAAGAAGCAGTCAGGAAGAGGTGAGAGCAATATTACTTGGAATTATAGGATTGTATTGTTTTTTTGTTTGTTTGTTTGTTTTAATTTGCTGAGGCAATTGGGGTTAAGTGACTTGCCTAGGGTCACACAGCTAGGAAGTGTCTGAGATCAAATTTGAACTCAGGTCCTCCTGACTTCAGGGCTGGTGCTCTATCCACTGTGCCACCTAGCTGCCATCTAGCTGCCCCCAGGATTGTATTGCTTTAAAGCTAAAATGATGCTTAGAGATTATTTTCAGTTTTGTTCAGTCATTTTTCAGTTATGTCCAACTCCTTGGGACCCTATTTAGAGTTTTCTTTGGTAAAGATGCTGAATAGTTTGCCACTTCCTTTTTCAACTCATTTTACAGATGAGGAAACTGAGGCAAACAGGATTGAGTAATTTGCCCAGAGTCACATAGTTTTCTAGTGTCGGAGACAAGATTCAAACTTCAAAAGTCTTTCTGACTCCAGGCCCTATATTCTATTTGCTGTGCCACCTAATTTCCTCTAGAGATCATCTAGTGCAACCTACTGATTTTATAGAAAAAATGGTTTACCCAAGGTCACATGAGTAATGCATGGTAGAGACAGAATTAAACTCAACTCTTTTGGTATCCAGTTCAGTGATCTTTGTCAGGAAAGGCTTCACTGAAAAAGTGGAAATTAATAAGTGCCTGGTGGGATTTACACGTACAATAAAGAGAGGGGAAATCAGTGCAGTGAGATGAACAAAGAAAATAAAGGCAAAAATGAGGCTGGAGTGTTGGGGCCCATTTCATCTTTTACTTAGAATATACTAATTTTAGATAGCCTTCCAATTAATTTCTCTGCTTCTACTCTCTACCCTCTCCAATCTATCATCCCAACTTGGCTAGAGCAGAAGATGAATGTTAGTGAAGAATAGAAAGAAGGTTGAAAAGGTAATGATTTTTCCTTAAATTTTAAAAATTGCATTATCATGGCACAATTAAAATGCTGTGGTTGTATCCTCATTTTGGATAAGAGCAAAGGGCATAGATTCCCCTAGATTTAGAATCAGTAGCTCTAGGTTTGAATCTTGTCTCAGCTAATTTACAATGCAAGTCTATTCTCCACTTTCGGCCTCAGTTAATTTATCTAAAAATTGAGGGGTCAGATTAATTAACTTCTTTTTTTTGGAAGCAACTGGGTTTAAATTGAAGGTTATATAGATAGGAAATATCTGAAGCTGGATTTGAACTCAATTCCTCCTGACTCCAAGGAAAATGCTCAATGTACCATGCCACCTAGCTGCTCCAGACTAATTGACTTCTAAGGGTATAGTAGTAGCTTACATTTAGCATTTTTAGGTTTGTAAAGCACTTTACTTATATTATATCATTTGAATCTAACAATGATCCTGTTAGATGGGTGCCATTATTATTTCCATTTTGTAAATGAGAAACTTGAGGCAAATGAAAATTATATGACTTATCTAATGTCCAATTAGCATCAATACTAACAGGATTATCTTTAAGGGTTAGGGAAATTTGGTTCCAAGGTCAGGTAGCTTTCAGGAGTACAGAAGGATGCTAATATTCTGAACAAAACTTACTAGAGCAGACTCTTCTGATGGAAAAAATGAATCTTTTTTAAAATGTCATTTGTTCGTTCATTCATTCACTCACTCATTCATTTCTTTGTTTACCAAGAGAAACCTTAGGAATCAGAGGAGTTAGGAGCAAATTATGTGGCTACAACTCTGAATTAAACATTAGGAAGACCAAAGTTTGAATTCCTTTTCATAAACTGTTAGTATTGATGCTAATTGGACAGAAATTAAAAAGAGACATAGGGAAATGGGGATAGGAAGAAAAGAGATAAGAGGTGAAAAGAGACAATGAAGTGAGTGGAGTCACGGACTGCTCTTCCTTGGCCAAATCTTAACATTCTCAGGGTTTCTGATGACAGGATACCTGTAATAATGAAAAACCAGCTTGGCTAAAACCTTTATGTGTCTCCTCTCCACCTTAGCCTCAAGTACCAACTCTCAGCACTCTCCTCACCTATAGCTATCTAAGCAGATGTTGTTGAAACATGTTCTTGGGTCTAAAAAGTACAACTACATATTGTTGACCCCAATCAGAAGATATCATTTTTACTGTCATTCCTGGAATTTGTCTATACTTTGATCCTTGCCAGAAAATAACCATTGTTTAAGCTGGCTTCCCACTTCTACTTTAATTCATACTTCTGCATTTATCACATTTTTTAAAAATCTAGCTTATTTGAGTAGAGTGGACAAAATGTTCCCAGTTGAGGCAGATGACAATTTGCCAGTAAGTTGGCCACTTTGTCAAAAATAGCTTCCTTCTCTGAGTTGATTTCTTTGATGCTTGGGCTACAAGTGTAAAGGCTCTCATGAGATCCATTTGCTCCCAATCTCCTTGCTGTTCTCTACTAAATTGTTCAAGTATCCACCCTTTGTGTAGTCCTATAATCTTTCTCAGGTTTCTCCATGGTTTACAACAGCTTTCTTTTTTCTTGTTTGCATACAAAATGTACCAGTGACCTCCTTGGAGTTAGCTGTTCTTGAGTACAATGTTGGCAGTTAAGTGTTCCCTGAATTTCTGCCAGGAGCACCAATCAGAATTATCTGGGGATATTTAGCCTGAAATAGAGAAAGAAGACTTATGGAGACATGATCATTGGCTTCAAGCATTTGAAGGGTTGTTACCTGAAACACAGATTAGATTTGTTTTATTTGGTCGCAGGGGACAGGAATAGGACCATTGGACAGAAGTTTAAGAGTGGAAGATTTTGGCTTGAAATGAATAGAGAAAAAAAATCTTAATAATTAGACTTAGTCAAAAGCAGAAATGGCTGTGTCAGAAAACATTGAGTTCCCATTACCTCCAGAGGATAATATAGAGGAGATTTTGAATAAGTATAAGTTGAACTAGTTGCTCTCTGAGGTGTCTTTCAACTTTGAATTTCTATTATCCTAAGGTATCTGTGTGACCCTGGGTATTTTATTCCCTTCAGTTTTCTCACTTGTAAGATTGGCGTTGAGGGGTAGGGAGAAAAAGTCTAACTGGAGAAACTCCAAAGTCTTTCTTGTTTTAAAATCTATCATCTGTCAGATTCATTTCCACCTCAGATAATTTTCTGATTGCTTCCATTTCATTATATGCCCCAGTTCAATGGCCTATACTCTTTGGTCATAGATTGACTTGAAAAGTCTCCCTTAAGCTCCGTCAGAACTTGAAAGAGAATAGAGTCCAATAAGGCAAATAATCAATGTGAAAAGGAGTGCCAGATGCAGAATGTTGCCCTTCCAGTTACAAAATAAAGCTGAGACTATAAGCTCTGAGTTCTACAGCCCAGGGAGAGATGTTCCATACCCATCAGGATGATAGGTGTGTTATTCTAACTTCCTATTTGTTCTCCCAAGTTTAAGGACTTGAAGGTGGACACCTGGATTCAAGTCCTGATTCTGCCATTTACTAGGTTTATGACCTTGGGCAAAGTACTGTCCTCTCGGAGTTTTACTTTGCAAAACAAGAGGGTTGAACTAGGTTAGGTCCCTTTCATCTCAAAAGACCAATCTATGAGGGATAAAACCCAAAATTTTACATAAGGTCTACTGAAATCCACAAGTTCAAGGGGGCTCTGCTGCATTTGGAACTATTATTCTAATTATAAACAATTAAAGAAAACAGGCAAATTTAAAACTGATGGCATAACTTATTGGAAACATGATCTGTTTGCTGTGCACCTTTGGATCAGTTCTGGCTATGAAAGTCAATTTGCCACAGTCAAGGGACAGGCTGAAACACATATGCTTGCCTTTTGGGGGGAAAAGACTTTTCAAATAATCCATATCAGTTTCTGCCTGAGTTTCCTTTAGGACTAACTATATCAGTAATTACATATTAATAAAACCATTACCCTCACGGCTTTTCTCCAAGGTTAGAATTTTTAGAAAGTATAGGGCAAGTGATAAAAAGTTAAAGCCATGTTGCCTTACTATATTAGAGCATGTATCTTCTGAGTTAATTAGATTCATACAAGCTGAATGTCCCTTTCACTCAGACTAATCTTTCCTAGATATAGTTTTCAATCTGACCTAGGCCTCTGCTGACCCCAAGAGATTTTGGCCTTAGGGATGAGAGAGAGAGAGAGCATGAAACCCTAAGAACCATTTTTTTCTACAACTACCCCTAAATTCTATTATTACACTGAAATTGTTGGGACAAGAATTTGTTTTTATTGCCTTTATAGTATAGTCCATCCTCAATAATACATACACTATATACTTAGCCCACAGGATTTTACTAGTGAAAGAACATTGTAAAACCATCAGGGGCTATGGAAATGTGAGTTCTTCATTCATACATAAGCATTTAGCAAGTGCCTACTGTGTGCAAAGCAGGATGCAAGTTTAAAAGGAAAAAAAAATAAGTTATAGAACCACAGGGATGGAAAGGGGTTATGGGGACACTGATGTAGAGTTAGAAGGTATCTAAGATATTGTAAAGTCCAAATTCTTATTTTACAAACAAGGAAACTGAGACCCAGAAAGTAACTTACCCAAGATCACAAAGGAAGTATCAGAAATGATACTCAAACCCACATTCTTTTGACTTCATTCCTTTCCATTAAACTACACTGCCTTGGCAGCTATTCAGCCCAATTCATATCTTGATAAGAATCTGCTCTATAATATTTCTGACAAGTAACCATGTATCCTTTGCTGGAAAACTATAGTAAGGGCTAACTGTGATGAAGTAGAAAGAACGCTGGCTATACAAGGATTAAGGTTCAAATCCTGACTATATGCTTGAACCTAAACTTGAAGAAGTCATTTATTAACCATAGCTTTCAATTTCCTCATTTGTAAAATGAAAGGAGTTGAACTACATGAACCTCTTAGATCTCTTCCAGTCCTATGAATCCATCATCCCAGACTTCAGCTCAACTAGCTCTTTCTACTAATAATGACTAGCATTTATATAGTGCTTTAAGGTTTGCAAAATGATTTTCAAATATTTCATTTTATCCTCACAATAATCTTGGGAGGTAAATCCCATTATTATTCCTATTTTACAGATAAGAAAACTAAGGCAAAAAAGGGGGTGAGGTTGCCTTGCCCAAGGTCACACAGCTAAGAAAGTGTCTAAGACTGGATTTGGTCTTCCTGACTCTAGATTCACAACTCTAAGCACCTTGTTCCCTAGCTGCCTCTGCCCTTGTACTTAAAATTTAATTGGGAAGTAAGATACAGTATAAATAATTACAATGCATACTTGTTATATGGCAAGTGCAATGGAGAAGTGCTATATGAAGTCTTATTCCAGGGAGGTTTCATGGAGAAGGTGGGATTGGTGCAAACAGTTGGAATGGAGAACATTCCAAGGTAGAGGGGGGACAAATTGACCAAAGGAAGGGAGATATTAGGGGGCAGAATGGTGTGAGAGTGTGGGACACCTTGCATACTGGGCAGAGAGGAATTTGAACTTGACTCATTAGAAATTATCAGGGAAAAAAATAGCTCCTGCCCTGCCTCTCCTCTACTACCTTTGAACTAGTGGGCTCCATAGAAGAGACCCAAAACAAATCTAGCCCTTAAGACTCATTTGCTTTCTTTCTTGCTCTACATTTTCCTTTGGTTTTTGACTCTGTTTCTCCCTCCCAGACTCTCTCTGTGCCTCCTGCATTGTGTATCTCTGTCTTTGTCTCTGTATTGGTCTTTGCTTCTGTCTGTCTCTTGCTCTGTCCATGTCTCTTGGTCTTTATCTCTCTATTTCTCTTCCTCACCTCTTCACACCCCATCCCTTTATCTGTCTCTCTATACCACTGTCAAAGAGTGGGCATCTCTCTGTCTCTGGTTCTGCCTCTACTTCTGTCTTTCAGTCATTTTTTCTATCTTTGTGCCTTCCTTGTGTCATTGTCAATGGGTGGGCTTTTCCCTTTCCTTCTTCCCCTCTTCCCTTCTCTCTCCCCCTCTTCCTTTGTATAACACAACAAACTTGCTTTCTGGCACAGTCTCATAGCCTCACTCTGCAGTAGAACAGCCAGGATGGAAGGAAGCTGCAAGATTGGAGGAGTATACCAGCAGCACCTGCAGGAATTGCAGTTACCATCCACTGCAGCTCTGTTCAGTGCAACCTCATCCCTCACACTAACGTTCACATTTGCTTAATGCTGCTAGGGTCTGAATGTCCTGTCCAGCTCCTGGGGGCAAATAGCAATTTGGACAAGCTCTGTGACGGTGGATGATGGGGCTGCATTTTTTCTTTTTTAAATAGATGCCTCTCCATTTCAACTTTTTCAGTAAAGAAGCATCTAATATATTGGCAAACTCTGCTCCTTTCACCTAGCCCAATTTTCATATCATTTCTCCAAATCCTTTCAAGACAGTCTGCTTGGAAGTCTCAGAATGACCTTATCTGCCTCCTCAAAGTCAGGATGGGTCTCTTTCCTTTCTTTAGAATCATAGAATCATAAATCCAGAGCTAGGTTCTTGTTGTTTGGCCATTTTACATCTTGTTGGCTTTTCCGTGACCTCATTTTTCTGGGTTTTCTGGACAGAGCTACTGCCATTTCTTTCTCTAGTTCATTTTTTAGAGGAACCTGAGGTAAACACAGTTATGTGTCTGAGAATGGCTTTGAACTCAGATCTTCCTGACTCCCAGTTAGGTGTTCTAACCACTGTAACACCTGGCTGCCTGAAGGAAAATATTCTAGGGACCCTCTAATTCAATTATATCATTTTATAGATGAGAATGAGACCTAGGGTCCATAGTAAACATTCTAATCCAAATCCTCTGACTCCATAGAGAGTCCTCTTTCCATCATGTCTCATGGGATCCTATTCTGTTCTGAAGAAAGGTTACATATCATCTATCCTTACAGTCTTTGTAGTAAAGACAAAACAAACCAGAGTATATTAAGTCTCTTAAATTACTGTACAAAATTACCTGGAATTGTGCATTATAGAGTCAGAAAAGAGCTTTGATATCACTTAGTCCAACCCCCTCTTTTTAAACTGAGGTTGAGAACAGGGGTAATGGCTTATTCAAGGCAATGTAGCTACTAAGTACAAAACTCGAATTTAAATCTAAGTCTTCTAACTCAAATTCAGCCTTCTTGGCCTACCACTGTGGAAGGTGTGAATTTTTACTTTTGCTCCCCCCCCCCACATTTCTTTCAATAGAGAAATTTTATTCTGTATAGCCTAATGAATAATGAGCTGGCCTTGAAATCTGGAAGATTGGGGTTGATATATGCTGATATATGATACATGTTGACTGTGTGATCTTGAGCAAGTCACTTTTAAGACATTATGATCTGGCGCTGGAGTCAGAAGGATCTGAGTTCAAATCCAGCCTCAGACATTTCCTAGCTATATGACTCTGGGCAAATCACTTAAGCCTGATTATCTCACACAAACATACACATAACACACAGAAACACATATACACACACAGACAATGTTGCAGAGGAGGTGCCCATCTGCACTGGTAGAAGGAATGTCCTCATCTGGCTCTTCTTTCTACTATTGAAATCACAAGTCCATCTTGCTGGTGTTCTGCCATTGTGATTCTCTTTGTACCACTTTCATTGGCGTTTTGCCATACTTAGGTTATAAACAAGTCAGCCTTGGGAGAGGACATCTTAGCCTATATTTGGACTAACAAAGCATTATTCATCTTCTACAAGTATGTCATTTCTGGATCCAGAGACCTGGAAGGGATAGTAGAGATCATCAACCCCAATCACTGCTATTTCCAGAAGAAGCAACTGAGGCCCAGAGAAATTAAATGACTTTCCCAGTCAGTCAGTCAATAATCATTTCTTAAATACTATATGTCAGGCATTGGTGCTAAGTGTTAGAAATGATATAATTAGAAGTCAAGCTGGGAATTAAGCGTGGGTCTCTTGACTTCTAATCCAAGGTCTTTCTGTGATATTATTCCACTTCTTCCCTCTTTTCCCATAAAAACAAAACAACAAAAACTTGGAAACAAATAAATTTTAGGATGGGAATGTCAAAGATTAAGGATTAAAGCACCTAGGGCAAAAGAGGGATGTCATTCTCTGGACAGGTCTTCCTCAGTCCTGAGACTCACTATCCTATTCTGCCTGTGTTTTCCTAACTAATATTTTCATGGAATTTAACCCTTGAGTGAACTTTTTGATGATAGAAGTCCTCAGTATAAATCTGGCAAGGGGAGAATTCCTTCCCCAACCACAATAAATTCTTTTTTAGGAGTGTTTGTTACTTTTGTATAAAATAAGGGCCAAAACTTATAATCTATTAAAATAGATAGAATAAGAAAAATTTCTGTTCAGTGTCAAGACCCTATTTAGATTTTTTTTTTGGGGGGGGGGTTGGGCAAAGATACTGGGGTTCAAGTTCCACCTTTGATACATGTTTGTTATGTGACCCAAGTAATTTGTCATGTTCTCCAGTTTATTTTATGGATAAGGAAACTGAGGCAAACAGGATTAAGTGACTTGCCCTGAGTCACACAGCTGGTGTCTGAGGCCATATTTGAATTCAGGAAGATGAGTCTTCCTGACTTCCAACCCAGCTCTCTATTCACTGTATCACCTAACTGCCCCCAAAGAAAACATCTTAGATACTGATTATTTCCTCATAGAGGTTTGTTTAACTTTCATTGAAGCATCTCTCTATCTTCTGGGGCTTAATGTTCCCTTGCAAATAGTTGGTGCTTCATCTGTGCTTGCTAGATTGGCTTGAAATGGATTGGATTGGATTAAATTGGATTGGATTGGTTCAGATCACATTTGCCTGCAGCCTGGGGATGGACAAACCTTTAATCAGATAAAGTGATTCATTTAATCAGATAAAGTAATTAATCAGATAAAGAACAAAAATACAGAATCCCCTGTCATCTCATCACAGGCATTCACAAAAAATAACAGACTGAGATTTATATATCAGTTTACACTAATGGTAAGTAGAAAAAAGGGAGGAGGGAGATCATTCTGCACTGGTGACCATTTTGCTTCTTAGAAAAATACAGTTGTATTCTCTCACCTATATACATGAATTCCCACTAAAAGCCAAGTGTATTGCCAATAGAGTTCCTAGAGGACCTACTTTAATGAATAGATAATACTCTGTTGTAATTAGTAGCATCTATTTGCATGAAAGCAATTAATGTGCTAAAATGCAAAAAAAAAAAAAAAAAAAACCCAAAAACAAAAACCTTTCCCTTGACTAGATTAAATGCTCAGATTTTGCTCTACCCTTGTCCCTCCCCCCACCTAGTTTCCATCATTAAAAGATTTATAAAACTCTACTTTTAGCATTTGGTACAAAGGTCAATTTCAGTGGAAGGCCCCTCTCCTCCCAAATTAACTATCACAAACCAAAATTTTGTTTCTATTCACTTCTTTTTTGGTCATATCTGACTATTCATGACCCCATTTTGAGTTGTCCTGGCAAAGATACTTGAATTTACATATCCTTTTTCAGATCATTTAAAGGTGAAGAAATTGAGACAAACAGGATTTATACTGCCTTGGCCATTGTCAGATAGTAAATGTTTTGAGTCTGAATTAGAACTCAGACCTTTCTGACTGCAGCCTTGGTGCTCTATGTAGTGTGCCACTTGGCTACCTCTGGGGGAAGTAGAAACCTCAGTTTTGTTATCTGTAAAATAGATATGATATGGGTACGGAGAAATTATTTTGTGAATCTGAAAGTGTTTAGAAACATGAAAGGAGATCATTAGTGGAGCACAGCCACAAGATGGACTCTTTTGATGAGTTAATTAAGCCCCCCTATCCATGGAATTTCAAGGTTTACAAAATGCCTTGCCATAATGACTGTGTGAGGGAGTCAAGATAAGTCCATACCTCATCATTTGGCAGATAAAGAAACTGTCATACATAGAGGGGAACTGATTTAACCAATCTCACATAGTTAGATGTACCAGTTGTAGGGGGCAAAGTCAGACTCCAAGGCCAGTGCTATGATTATTGAAGGAACTGGCCTAATTGACTGGTTCTTCTAAAAATTCTACCTATGTTTGCCTTAAAATTAAAAAAGAAAAAAGAGGATCCTCTTCCTTTGCTTTCTTATGTAATAAATTTGAACTGCTCTTCCCAGGCAATCTGAAGGTTACATTGGCTGCTTCCCAAAACACCAGGTGAGCCCTGCCTAACAGGGTCTCTTACATTCAACGTGTTTTCTAGCAATGCCAGTTTTTAGGAGCACTTTGTGATCTTGGTCCTTGGCTACCCTGCTGTCATTAAACCCGCTGATCAGAAGTGTCAGGCGCACTTATTCAAAGAGACTATAAATAAGGCAAAAGAGTCTGTCAAAGTGGCTGGGCTCCCTGGGATGTTTTTAGGAACTGAAGCATTTGCGGAGAAAGTTTCTTTGTTTGACTTTATTACTGATTTCTCTGGACCAGAGATTCAGGTCTGGGGTATAGGGAGCCACAGCAGGCTCTGATTGGTCCCCCTTTACTCTATGATGAATTGTTTATAGGATCAAGAAAAGGATGCAGCAAGTTAGAAGAGAGCTTTTGGGAGAATATTAGAAAGGGTATAGGGAAGAATCTCTGAACCTGGGGTGTATTGTTAAATTAAAAAAAATCTTTTTAATATTTTAACATTTTAAATTTTTTTTGAATTTTTTATTTAAACTTTTTAACATTTTTACTTTTTAAAAATATTTTCACATGTCTAACATTTTAATATTATGTTCATATCCCTGTTTTCTTTTGTAGCCCTATATAATTAGTTTTGTGCATTTAAAAAAATTCATTATTTTGAAAGAATTGCCAAAAATGTCCATGACACAAAAAAGTTAAGAATTCCCAATATACAGAGATGAGCATTAGTTTTGGCTTCAATAGCTTGGGGCCTAATTCTGAGTTACTTCTTTATTAGTTATGTGATATTGGGAAAAAATATCTGAATCTGTAGATTCCTCTCTACAGATCTCAATGTTCTTATCTGAAGCATGAAGGATCTTAGAATTTAGAACTTTTGTTGTTCAGTTGTTTCTACCTTTTCATGACCTCTTGGTTGCAGAAGTTTTCCATGGTAAAGATACTAGATTGATTTGCCATTTCCTTCTCCAGCTCATTTTTGCAGATGAGGAAATTGAGGCAAACAGAGTTAAGTGACTTGCCCAGAGTCATACAGACAGCAAATGTCTAAAGCCAGATTTGAACTCAGGAAAATGATTTTCCCTAATTCTAACCCAGTGCCCTGTGATTTTGGCACCATCTGGCTGAGAGGGACTTTAGAGTTGTCTACTCCAACTTCTTCACCTCTTAAATGAACACACTGAGAGAAGAAATAGCTTGTCCAGGGTCCAACAGGCAGTATGTAAGAGAGCTAGCTTTTAGACAACAGATCTCTGATTCCACATCCAGGGCTCTTCCCAATGCACCATGTACTTGGCATTATGAGATCATAAATTCAGAAATTGAAAGGACTTCAATCCTTCATCAAATCCAGTCACTTCATTTTACAGAGGAGTAAATGAGATTCATACAAGGGCAAGGACTTGCCCAGACTCACAGCTAATAAGTGTCAGAGGAAGAATTTCAATCCATGTCTTCCTGACTCCAGATCTAGTTCTCAATTTTGGTTTGTTTTGCTAATATTATAGGACTCAATGTAATTCAAGAAGTATTTGTCCCTTTCCATGGACAAGAAATATATTAGGTGCTGGGGAAGGAAGGAAGTCAGATATTCTGCTAAGCGTTTCACAAATATTATCTCATTTGATCTTTATAATAACACTGGGAGGTAGGTGCTATTATTATTCCCATTTTACAGTTGAGAAACTGAGACAAACAAAATTAAAATGACTTACCCAGGATCTCACTGATAGTAAGTATCTAAGAGTGTTTTTAAATTGAAGTCTTCTTGATTTTAAGCCCAGCACTCTTTCCACTTCACTGCCTAGCTATCCATAAGAGAAGTGCAAAGATGAAATATGATACTGGCCTTAACCTTCCAGAGGTTATAGGCAATGTGTCCAAAGAACATACTTTAAGACACTGGTGTAATAAATATAAAGAAGTAGTCCAAACAGTGTATTATGAAAGCTTTGGAGAGGGAGCTGGGGGGATCAGTGAAGACTTCCTGATAGAAGTTGGCCCCAAAAGGAAGAAAAAACCTTTTGATCAGAAGAAATGGAGACAGGGAAGAAGAGTCTGTCCTGGGAATGGGAGATGTGTGACCAAAAGCACTGACTGAGTCTGGAAAGGCAGCATGAGAAGGGAAAAGAGTTAGTTCAGTTGGAGATCTCAGAACTTTTGTCCTCTATAAAATAAAAAATTTGGATTAAATGTTCCTTCCAGTTCTCAATCCTATGAATCTATAAGAACTTGGACAATTAATAAATCTCATAATGTCCTGCCTTTTTGATTCCAGCAACCAGAATTAATCAACCCAATTAACAAATATTTATTAACTAGGTTCAAGAAACAATGTTGGGTGTTTTTTCCATCCCTCCCCCTGCCTAATCCCTGGGTGGTGACGGGAATATGTCAGAAGCATAACAAACTTGGAATATTGCATCAAACAAAGACAAGGAAGGCAACTGAGTGTAAAATCATGACATGAACCACAGTTCACAGAACACTTAGAGGCCATTAGTCACACATTACTAAAGAATGTGACCTTTCTATGCTAAGATCCTGGTTCTGCCTAATTATAGCACCTAATACCATGTGCTCACACAAATCTAACAGCAGGAACATTCTATGTAGGTCAACCAAAATCAGGACCCACAAGGAACTTAGACCAGACTGTACTGCCAGCTACTCGTGTGACCATTCAGACACACTGCCACACTTTATCCTGGAAGGGTTACTGTCCCTAAATCTGATTACAACTAAGATAGAGAAATTATAGTTCTCTTCTTTTACCTTCTCACTTCTCTTCTTCTTTTTTTCTTCTTTCTGTCTTTGTCTCTCTGTCTCTGTCTGCCTCTCTGTCTGTCTGTCTCTGTCTGCCTCTCTGTCTGTCTGTCTCTGTCTCTCTCAGTATACATATATACCCACATATATGTATGTATATGTGTATATATGTATATACATGCACACATACACACATCTATAGTTTGAGGTGATCATTCCTATCCAGTGAACACAACCTTTGTCATGACAAATTTTTTAGAGCTTCTGATGGGGAGAGAAGGGGAGGGAGGTTTCCAGTCATTTTGCCTGAGATTCAAGACACCACAAGTAAAGGGGATAGGATGTCATCACTCCAGGCTTGCTTTCTAAAGTACAAATGTATTCCATACTGGGGAAGAGAAAAGTCTACTCTATTTTTTCACTTCAAAAGCTTTTTATTATTTACACATTTGTAAACTGAAACCATAAAAATATCTGAAATTTCTTTATG
The DNA here is from genome assembly GCA_023553655.1 of Myrmecobius fasciatus. Classification (NCBI taxonomy): domain Eukaryota; kingdom Metazoa; phylum Chordata; class Mammalia; order Dasyuromorphia; family Myrmecobiidae; genus Myrmecobius; species Myrmecobius fasciatus. The sequence continues at coordinate 285,168 of JAJPUD010000469.1, read as the reverse complement.
TGAAAGCAGCTGAGATCATATTAAAACCTATGACAAAAAGAGTTTTGGGAATCTGAGTAGTCTAGTAATTAGTTTGCCTTGGTTTTTCAATAATTATTAATCCCATCAGTGATAGTGACAATTAATAATTATTTCCAGAGATCTCATGAGTCCTCTCATTTGTCCTCCCTCTGCCATGGAGGAGGAAGACTTTTCCTCAAATAGGAAAATGTAGCTTTGCATTAAGGGGATGTGACAATGTTTCTTCTTCTCTTATGTTCATCCTTCATTTATCTCTAGTCTCTGTTGATTTCCCTTAGCTGCTCAGCAGTGGGCCTGAACAACTCAGGGCTGATGAACAGTCCCTGTGAGTGTCCAGAGAGGAGAATATATCCTCAATGATTTCACCATTGCTTCCCCTTGTGATCTAGTCTGAGCTTCTGAGTAGCTGGCATAGCCCTAGGGGGTGGCAGGGACTCCAAGGAGTTCCAGGAACAGTGCCAGGCTCCAAAGCATACTGGACTGTGGGCTCCAGGGATCTGCAGCCTGGGCACATGTTATTAAGAGTATTGAGTTAGCTTAGTGATGACCAGAGAACTCTAAATTATCTCAGGCCCCTAAAAACAGCTCTGGTATGCAGATGGGGTGGGGTGGCAGAGAGAATGCCAGAGCCATGAGGAAAATGTCAGGAGAGTCAACTTCCTATGGATCCTCAGACCAAACAGTATTCAGAGTCAGAGGAATTACCTTCTACCAGTGAAACTTACCAAGGCTAAGCAAAAGAGAAAATTATTATAATGCAGATTAAACTTAAAAGTGTCTCAGGCAATTGTTAAGATATTTATAAGCATTCTTTTGTCTGAGAGGTAGAATAATTAATGCAATCTAAGATTTAAAAAGCGAATTGCAACCAGATTGCCTGGATGAGGGAGTTTGCATTTGGTTTTTTTCTTTCTTTTTTGAGGCAATTTGTATTAAGTGACTTGCCCAGGGTCACATATCTAGCAAGTGTCTGAGTCTGGATTTGAACTCAGATTCTCCATGACTCAAGGACCCATGCTCTATATAGTGCATCACTTAGCTGCCTCTACATTTTATTTTATATACAGTAGGAAGTTACTGAAGGCATTAAGCAGTAGAGTATCATGAGCAGGCCAATGATGATAAGAGTAACTTAAAAATTTGTTCTTTGTTACTTCTAGGTTCCATCAGTCTTCTAGGTTCAGGGAAGTGTTCTCCCATTAAATCTTACAGATTTCTCAAAAATGCTGTTCTTTAAGTTATTAGCTCATAATTGTGTTTTAGCAAATAACCACAAAAAAAAAAAAAAGAAAAATCAATCCTGGGATGTATGTGGTCTTGTGGTTTAAAAAGCAGCTGCTGCCTGTGAAAGCTAACAACCCTTTTCCATTATGTGTTGGGTATTTTATGAGACTTATATTGATATTACCTATGTCTCATGAATCGCCATTGAAATTTTCATATTATCCTTGTAAGGATTCCATAAAGAAGAAAACCTCCAGCAGTGATAGGGAGGTTGTCAATTCAAGAAAGGAAAGTCTGAACTTCATCCCTACTAGACTGCTAATCTCTTGGTCTTCATGTTTCTAAATGGCTGCTTAGCTAGGCTTCCCATAAGCAGTTACTTTCATTGTTTCTTTCAGAAACAAATATAGGGAAAAATCACAAAAGCATGAGTCTATTCTAATTTGTCCCACAGCTAAACATTGGTCTGATACAAAGCAAAATTCTGGACTGGCAAAGATAATCACAAGGCTACAATTGTGGAGTTGATTTAATGTGACATGGGTTTCAAGACCACTAGTTCTGATTGGCCCTGGAAATATGAATAAAGGAATAATAAATACTTACAAAGTGCCTGACCTTCTGATAAGCACTGGACTTGCAATACAAAAAGCACATGAAGTAATCAAGATAATTTATCCATATTTTTTCTTGATGTCTTTGTTTATATTTTGCTCCATTGTTTAAATTGCTCATAAACACTTTCATTTGGTAGATTTTCTAATCGTGCTTGACTAACATGCTCCAGAGAATCAGTAAGAGGTAATACATACAGTTTGCCCTTGGAGGTCTAGCTTTTCTCCCAGCTGATCATTTCACCTTTTTAGGATTTAATCAATCAAATTAGAAATTTTTCGGGCACCTGTCTAAGGGAGAGCCCCAGGCAGAGATAGGTCACCAATTCCAGCTGATTCCAGCTGCTACTACATCTGGCTTTTTGGAATTCTTCATCCCTTAACACTTTTAGATGAAGAGTAGGAAAGTCTATCTTCCTTTTTAGGAAAACCAAGACTTGAGATTTTTTTCATTGTAACTCTATTAGAGAATGAAATGAAAAATGATTGCCCCTGAAGTATTTAAATGTCTCCTTAGGGCATGACAATGACCTTGGATTCATGAAGACTGTGTTAGTGGACTAATGCAGTTTTTCCAGAGTGGAGAGACCAGGACAGAACTAATCTAAGGATGGCCCATATCTGCCTGCAGACCAAGGAATAGCATAGTTCCTGTTAAGTTTTGATAACTAGGATAGTTACCAACCAAGTAATGATTTCTTTTGGCTACAGTAACTCATGAAGACCATTTATGAAGACATGGTGGAGTTAGAATCTACATTAATAGGTAGAGGAAGTACTAATTCTGTAGAATCTTTGTTCTCTTAAGGTCTTAAAGTAAGATGAAAAAAAAAAGATTTTAAAACACAGAAATAAGTCTAATAAAGATCAAGTTCTCCTGGAGCAGGAAAGAGTTAACTTTCTTTGCATGTCACAGATCTCTCTGGCAGAGTGGTGAAATCCTGTTTTCAGAATACTGCTTTTAAGTATATAAAATAAAATAAAAAGATTACAAAGGAAGTAAATTTTATTGAAATACAAATATCAAAAACATTTTTTAAGTTCACAGATCCCCAAACCTCTATCCAAAAGTTACTTTAGGAAAGCCACAAATTTATCTTCGGGGCCCATTTTAAAACAATTCAAGTCAATAACACTTATTAAGTGCCTACTATGTTCCAGGCAATGTGCTAAGCTCTGGGGATGCATGAAAGGACAAAAAATAGTCTCTGCTCCAAAAGAGTTCAGAAAGTAATGGAGGGGACAACACAGAAACAATTACAGCATATACAGACAAACTACATATGGGAAAAATCTGAAATAATTCTAGAGGAAAGTGACAAATCTAAGAAAAGCAAGAAAGATTTCTGATGGAAAGTGGGATTTTAGCTAAGATTTGAAGAAAACCAGAGAATTTTGGTAGAGTTGAGGAGAGATATAATTTCAGGAATAGGGGACCACCTATGAAAATACACAGACTATCATGTGTGAAAAATGGCAGGGAGGCAGTGCTACTAGATCATGGTATATAAAAATGGTGGGGTGAAGTGAGGTAAGATGTAAGAAGATTGGAAAGTTAGGGATGGGCAAGGTTTTGAAGGTCTTTAAAAACCAGAGAATTCATATTTAATCTTGAAGGCAAATGATAGCCTTCAGAGCTTACTTCATATACCCTTCCTGGAGAATTTCTTGGTAAATCTTAATTTCTGGTCTCTCTGGGAGTTCTAGAAGAGGCTTAAAAGTTCAAGGGCCACATGGGGTTGATAGAAGAAGCTATCATTTCAGCAGCCTTGATACATTATTACAGCTCTTCCCAAAAACCCCAAACAAACTTTTTTCAAATTATGTGATTCCTATTGGATCTCTCATTAGGTTCCTGGATGAGAGAAGACACTTCTAGTTTATAACTCATTTGCAAAAAAGAAATGGTAACTATTCTCCCAACCCAGTGACTGGTCAAGTTTCCATTACCAGTTGTACCCAAGGACTCACTCTAGTGATTCTCCCCATCATTACTCAAGGAATGACTTTTATTGATTCATATCATTATAAGGTTAAAATAGGAACCTACCATACAAATGTGCCAACATAATAACAATAAACAATTCTACGAATTCTAAGGCGGGTGGATTGTTCCTGTATGGCCTACTGCATGACCAGCTTCATTCTTGGACATATAAGTGGAAAAACAAGAATTAAGTTCAGAGATTGTATAATGAAATAGGATTATGATTATTCTTTACAACATTCCTAATATAGGGCCATTCCACTTTTAATCAAAGACTTTTTTAGTTGTATATACATAAAAAATTTTCAATTTTATGTGCAATCATCTTTTATTATTATTATACTATGTTTATATATTTTTATACTATCAAAAACATTTGTTTGATTCCAAAAATTAAAAAATAAAATAAATGATTTTTTAAAAAGACTTCTCATGAGAGGAAACTCACCAGTTTATGAAACAGTCCATTCTACTTTTGAAAATGTCCAGATTTTTAATATTGAATCAAAATCTGTCTCTCTGCAACTTTAGCTCATAGTTACTATTGCCTTCTGGTGCAAAGCAGAAACCGTCTAATCCCACACATACTTGAAAGCTCTTTAGATACTTAAAAAAAAAAAACATTTATGCTATTCTTTTCTTCATAGGCCTAAATATTGTCACTATCAATCTTTTTTCTTGGCAGTTTGCAGTACTTTTACTATCCTGATCACTACATGGATACCCTTCCTTGTGCTTATACACATACACACACACACACATACACACACACAATACTTTATAATTTATTCTGAGAGATAAAATCAGTGTTTGTGAATAACTAAGTATGGGATGGTCCCTAAGTGTTGCAGGAGCCAAAAGAAGTGAACAATTATAGGGGCTTCTCAAGGACAAGGACTTCTATGTTTAAAGATATTTCCCCATGTCTCTGTATCTCCATGGTTCTCACTATTTCTGCCTCTATCTCTTTGTCTTTGTCTTCCCTAAGCCCTTTGGGAACAGATAGAAAAAAGGTCCATGCTGACTATTGCTAGGGTTCAGTCTGGGAAGTTGTTTCTAAAAAGTAGCTCCATTAATGAGCTCCCACTCAGCAGTTTTGGGACAGCTCCCAAGAGAGACTAGACCCCTAATTTCTAGTCCTAACTAATTCCTACTCCTTAATAATAGTCTTTGACTTAGAGGAAGTTTTACCAAAGAATCTGACAGACCAGTAATGTGAATTTTAACTTTCACAAGAAGTTCAGAATCCAAAACTAAGCATCTAGGGATAATAACATGGGTAAGCAAAAGCAATGAAGGACTTAGCCATGTAGGTCACCAAGACCTCAGGGCCACTGGCCCCTGACTGAGAATCAGAGTCTACACCACTCCTCCCAAAAAACTGAGGAGGGGTAAGGCAATGGAAGAAAGTCATTTTCATGCGAGAATAACTCTAAGAGCTAGGAGCCAAAGGCTATTTTATAGGGAAGTGGTGGTCCTCATTCAGAAGTATTTTGTTAAATTGTCTCTAATGTTATAGATAGGAAAATGCCAGGGCTTGGTTAACATAAAAACCCCAGTGAACAAAACATTGGGTATGAAAGTTTTCAGGGAAGTGACAAGCAAGAGATGTCAGCCTGGAAGAAGGGATATAGCTGTTTTCTAGAGAAGTCAGTCTGAAGCAAGTGAACATGATGGGGTCCATAAGTTCTAGGTTATTTTGACTGTTCTCCCTCTTTTAAGAAAAAAGTTTTATTGATGTCTTTTGTTTCTACATAACATTCCTTTCCAAATATGGTCCCCCAACCTCTTCAACTTAGTACTCTTCCCTTGTAACAAAGATTTGTTTGTGCATACACCCAACAATGAAAATATATTCTGCATGTATTTCATATTTATATGAAATACATACATTTCACATGTACATATAAATGTATTTGAAGCAGTTCTCCAATATTTCACATCTTAGCTTATCACCTCACTTTTCCAGTGAAGGATAGGAGCACATTTTCTCAGCTTTGCTGATCATGATTATATAATATTTACTTTTATTTAATCTTTCTTTTTTGTAGGCCTCATCAAAGTCACTGTGTACACTTGTTTTGGTTCTTCTTATTTCATTATGTGTTATAGTTCATATAACTTTTCTCATGTTCCCAGAATTCTTCACATTCTTTGTTTCTTAAGGTATAACAATATCCCATTTCGTTCATGTACCATAATCTTTTAGGCACTCCTCAATCACTGGACACCCGATTAGTTTTCAGTTTTTTGCAACCACAAGATGTTCAGCTGTGAATATTTTGGTTTATATGGAGAGGACCTTTCTTTTTGATTTTGACCTCCTTAGAGGATATGCCCTCAGTCTGCTTCTTTGGGAGAAGTTGCTCCCTCATTAACGCCAAGGCTTGGCTCAAACAGTTCTTAAAATCAGTCATCAGAATATTCCTTGTAGGAAGTCATTAAAAAGTCAATTTACTTAGGCTTTGGGTTTGTGAGTTGTGGTGTGTGTGTGTGTGTGTGTGTGTGTGTGTGTGTGTGTGTGTGTTGTTAGTAGGAACATATATAGCTTACAGCCAGCTCTGAGATTTTCTCTTTGGGAATACAATGTGGGAGACAAGTCATCCTAACCAAGGTCACCTCTAAACACAAAAGAATAAAAACATATAACACAGCGTCCAACTTATGGAGCACATGTTTCTATATGTAATGTAACAAGTTACTTGGTGCTGATTACATAAATACTCAATATTTATTGTTGAATCATAGAATTTTACTGCTAAAAAGGACCTCAGAAATCATCTGGACCAACAATTATACTTCACAGATGAAGAAATGGTCCAGAATAAGTCAATGCATTGCTTAAGGGCAAATAGCTGGTCTATGGCAGATCTGATTCTTACCCAGCTCTTCTGACCTTTTAATGTTCTTTCCACTGGTCACTTGTTTCAAAACTTTCCTTTTCTTTTCCCTTTTAATTGCATGAAAAATCTTCTTGATATTTCAGGGATAGCCACGTGGTGTTGAAGTAAACTTCTCCTCTGTATCCTCTTGGGTCAGATTCCTTAGGGATCTGAGGAGGGGAATGAGGTACCTAATCTACAGCTAGAGTGCTGATAATGCAATTCCTAATTATGCAGGATTACATAATTGCTTAAAAGTGTCAGGAGATAGGAACTCCTTCAGGGTCAGTCACTGAACAGTCATAGAATCTGACTCAACAGAGGTAGAGGAAACCTCAGAATCATCTTATTTTCCTTCTCTGTGCAAAAATCCTATGATATTCTGTCAAGTGCTTGAAGGCTTTTAGTGAGGGAGAAGTTCCAGGGCAACCGTTTCCACTGTAGGACAGCATTGATTGGAAACTTTTCCTCACGTGAACCTAAATCTGCTTCTTGGCATATCCCATTCATTATTATTATTTCTATCCTTCTTGGTCTTTCCTACATGGCAGCTCCTTATTAAATAGGTGGATGACCTGAGTAGACCTTGATTGAAGAAAACAACTTGGACAGTCAAAACAAGAATAGACTAGAGTGGACTCTGGGATGTTGTAGAGACAGTGCCTACTTTCAGCAAGGACTGGTCCAAATGCCCTCTGATATCTTATGATTCCAGAGATAGGATTTTAAAAATAATTCATGTAGGGTCCTTCCCAGAAAATTTTGAGTCACATGAGGGAGATAATGACCTAATTGTCCTCCACATCAGTCCAGACCTGACCCCGCCTTATGTAACCTATCTTTGGGCATTATAGGCAGATCTCCTCAACGATTCTGTTATAAATGCACATGAAATCCTTCTCTATGTCTGTTGATTGAGGTTTCTTGATTTTTTAACTTATTCCAGGCGGACTTGACTTCATCTCTCCCTCTCTCCCTCTGTCTCTGTCTCTCTGTCTCTCTCTGTCTCTCTGTCTCTCCCTTCTCTCTCCCCTCTCTCTCCCCCTTCTCTCTTCTCTCTCTTCCTCTTCTCTCTCTCCTTTCTCCCCTCTCTCTCTCTCTCTCTCTCTCTCTCTCTCTCTCTCTCTCTCTGTCTCTCTCTCTCCCCCTTCTCTCTTCTCTCTCTCTTCTATCTCTCCTTTCTCCCTTCTCTCTCCTCTACCCCCTTTCTCTCTGCCTTCCATCCCCCCATCACTTAGCTTCACCACCTAGCCTATCTAAAATTCACTGTTCCATGAGTGAAATATAGTTTCATTTCAGTTGTGTCCAAATCTTCATTACCTCATTTGGGATTTTCTTGGCAGAGATATGGAGTGGTTTGCCATTTCCTTCTACAGCTCATTTTCCAGATGAGGAAACTAAGGCAAACAGGGTTAAATGACTTGCTCAGGGTCATACATCTAGGAAGGGTCTGAGGTTGGATTTGAACTCAGATATTTCTGACTCTAGGGCTGGAGCTCTCTCCACTGAACCACCTATCTGCTCATATAATGCTTATAATATAATAATATTATAAATTATAAATATAATATAATAAAGTATATGGGATTACAAAATAAACTAATTATATTGAAATGGAATTACTAAAATATTTTAAAGCAAATTCATATTTCCCAACATTAAGAAACCCTAAATCCTTTGGAAAGAATTTACAAATGGAAAAGAAATAATAGCAGAAAAATAATATGATAAACAATGCAAAAACCAAAAAGATTATCAAATAGCTTTAAATTTTGTTTCTCACTTTTCCAAATGAGATTGCCAGAAGAGAATTGAAATCCTACTAGAAGATATATGACAGAAATCATCTACTAACAGCTTATAAATAACCCTTCTTTTCTCAAGTAGTTCTCCATCTTTTCTCCAAGATTTAGGCTCTCTGAATATGTATTTACTTTGAGGAATAGAGGAAGGGGAAAATTAAGTCCACTTATAATCTCCTTACCCAAGGCTTTGGGCCCATTTACAAGAAAAGCTTCATCTCACTCACTGCAAGAAAACCATTAAGACAAGGCACCAGAGTGCTGTACTCAAGTTTACAATGTTGTCATATTATAAAAATGAGTTGCAAAAGACTGGACAATGGAGCCAAAAACAAAACAAAACAAAATAAACCCACAAAAAATTTTCATGAGAACTGGAAGTTAGGGGGTAAGTGAGGAGAAAGGAGACTTTTTTTTTTTCTTTTTCATCTTAAGACACATCTCCCAAATGTCCTGCAAATTCCTGGCTTTGATACAGAGATGAATTTGTTAGCTCATTAGTGTGGATTCAATTTGGTAAATACTTATTAAGCCTTTATTAATAAATCCCTGTTGAATTGAATGCATCTTTCACTGGGGCAGATGACAGCTCTTCCACATCTGTATTTCCATCAATTGTCCACCATATTAAAATCTTTTTTCTGTTTACCACACCCACCCCTCAATGACCAATGTCAACACTTGGGAAATGTACCAAATTTGCATATTAGTAGTAACAATGGACCAATTTTATTTCAGAATCCTGATACATGACCAACCTACCTCCTTTTTTGGCTCTACATATATTGGTTTCATTTATAGAGAGAGTATCAGTGAAAATGTAATTAGGTTCCTCCAACTGGTTGGTCATTGGGCAAGGATTGAACCTTAAATGCCAATATTTAAATTGACTTTTCTCTATAATCTGAGAACTAGGAGATCCTTAGCATTTTCTGGACCTTTTTAATTTACTTTATCTATGTGTCAGAAACTTCGGGGATACAAAGAAATAAAATGGAAATTTTCTGCCCTCAGGGAATTTAAATTCCATAACTGAAGAAGTGGAAGGATACTCCCCAGAACTGAGGGTTGGATTATGTTTTTATCTGTTTCATGGGTCCCCATTCTTCAATCATTTTAGCATCTATAATAATTTAATTGATCTGGATACTCCTTTCATAGGTATTTGTTTCAACCTCTCTCTGATTTACTGGATGATCTTTTAAGAATCACTATTACTGGGGGCAGCTAGGTGGTGAAGTAGAGCAACAACACTGAAGTCAGGAAGACCTGTTCAGATGTGGCCTCAGACATTTAATATTTCCTTAAGTCACTTAACCCCAATTGCCTCAGGAAAAAAAAAAAAACACTATTACTGGAAAAATTCATCATCCTGTAGGTAATCTAGTGATGGTAATTTGGGGAGCTTAGCTGGCCTGGCCTGGCCTGGTCTCTATTTTCAAAACCTTCCCAGCTTGGTAAAGCCTGCCAGACCTTGAATTCCACTGGTTTAGCTTGCAAGAGCCAAGGTACTATGTACTATGATGAGACACGTTAGGAAGATTTTGTGGAAGTTGCAAACTCTAAATCATTCTCCTTTCCCAAAAAAGTCTGAAGACAGTGCAGGTAAAGATAAAACAGGACAACTTCATTACTATAATAGATAAATATCATTGCAGAAGCATTTACCATAACATACAACAAATGGCTCTCTACAGCTTAATTTATTTTGCTTTTTATTTTGGAGGGCATTTTCATGAGAAATAGCTGGCAAAACTTCAGCATATATTAAAGCATTTAATATACTGACTGGTCCCTTAATTTATTGAAGTCAGGGCAGCTGACTCAGAAAAAGACCATAGATTGCACACCATGTCCCCAGTGCCTGCATAGAGCATACTCTTCATTTCTGTGAAAGAAATGATTTTCTGTGCTCATTTCCAATACTTGTTGTGAGTTCTTCTTATATGCTCTCATCTTGCCTAGTGAGGCCATTTACCACTTTCTGGAAAGCTAAAGCTTCTGGGAACTGCTCACTTTGAATGTTTTCAGAGACCCGTGTCCTGCTCATTACGTATTCTGAAAAGGGGTGTTATTGGTGGTGTCCTTTCCTGCTATTCACTGACAAGAACTGGGACTGAAGTACCCTAGACCATTCACAGGGGAGCTAACTTGGGAAATTCATTCTGGATGCTGTCATCATCAAGAATCTGATTTATGTCACATCTGGCCCCTTGTAGGGTCCATATAAATAATAATCACGACAATAACAGTAATAATGAGAGCTGACATTTATATAAAACTTTAAGGTTTATAAACTGCTTTATCTAACATATTTTATTTCACTTGACTTACCCAAACAACCTTGAGAACTTGGTAAGATACTTACATGATCAGATTGGCCATGAAATATCAAGTTCTTTCACTAAATATCTCTCAAATTGAATCCTGGTTTGAAAAAATACAACTTCCAGGTAGTTTTCAATCAGAGAATTGTTTATCACTTTTTTTTTTCATTTTTGAATAAAGCTTTTTTATTTACAAAACATATGAGTGATTTTTCTACATTGACCTTTGCAAAAACTTTTTTTTTCCCAAGCTTTTCCCCTCCTTCCCCCCACCCCCCCACCCCTAGATGACAGGTAATCTAATATATGCTAAATAGGATAAATTATATGACAAATCCAATACATGTATACATATCTATACAGTTATCTTACGGCAAAAGAAAAATTGTTTATCACTTGAAGACAACTTTAGAAAAACAAAAAACAAACAAACAAACAACAACAACAACAAAAAAAAAACATTGGCAGTTTATTTGTTTATTACAGTGCTAAAATAGGGGGGAAAGAGCAATTGAGACTTTGCTCCAGAATACCAAAATTTTGAAGTCCTAGGAACAAATGAGCAGAGAATTGAATTAGCAAGAATAATTATAGAGCAAGAGCAGAGGATCTTAACTGTTTTGGGGTGATGGACTCCTTTGATATTTTGGTAAAATTTATAAACCTCTCTTCTCATAATTGTTTAAAATTATAATTTTAGGAAGTGCTAAATTTTACTTAGAGATTAGTGAAAATAAATAAATATGTAGATAGATATATATTTTCCCCATCTAAATTCATGAAACCCTGAAATATGACCACAGACCTTCAATTTAATTTTAAAAGATTCCTTATTAAATCCAACCCCTCTTTTTATAGTTGAGGTGACTGAAGTACAAAAAGATTGTGATTTATTCAAGCTACACACCTCCAATACACACTAGATTCAACTCTGCTCCCTGTCTCCATTCCCAGTTTGCTCCAAGTCCAAAACAAAACAAACAAACAAGCAAAAAAAACCCAGAAATTAAATAAGGGTCGTGATTCCCAATAAGTATCTCCATAGTTACCTGAGGGGGGCACCAGAACTCTATAATACATCAATACCTACAGGTGTCTTGAGCTTGAGGGTAGGGCTACAGTGTGCAAGTTGGAAGGCAAAGGAAGGAAAACCATGAGGAGTTTCTTCCAGACTATACAATCCAAGTGGAGTATTATGCAAACACAATAACAAACCAAGCTGGTATGATCAGGACATATAGTTTTTAGAAGAGATAGTTGTTAACCATGTAAACAATGGTCTCAGGATCATGAGAATAGGTGCCTTATGAGCTCCTCCCAAAAGACTGCAGGATGCATATTATATTCCAAGCACATACTAGGCACAAGGCTTGTTTTTCAATAATAACCAATAACCCAGTGGTAGAGAAAGGGGTTTTATATCTCATCCATGTTTAAGGCTTTACGAATCATGCCTGGAGAATAGCAGTAATATTTGACTAGTGATTAGAAGATGAGAGTTGATGAGTCCTTGTATTGCAAATAGCCAGCCAAACATAATTCTTCCTGATTTGTGTTAGATTCTTGGATATGTATTGGAAATGGGATTTTATGGAAGCAGGGGAGTCCCTATTAAGAACCCCTCCAGAAGAAAAAATAGAACTCTCCTGACCTGAGGCTTTCCAAGAAATGAAAAGATATAGCAGAGAAGCTGCTTCAGTAAATCCAGATTTCTAGTCCTTCAACCCTGGATCCTCATTGCCTAATCAGATTTGGTCTGAAAATGCTGAGCAGAGAATAATCATATTAAATACCAACAATCGGAAGATCAGGACCCTTATTTCCAATTCATGTTTATCATCTGACAAATTCCAAAACCTGAACCCATTGCCCTGGAGATTTGCTTTAATATTCTCCCTATAGTGCAAAGGCAAAAATATTCGTATAAATGAATGCATTGTCCTGAGTGTGACTATGAAAACTGGAAATCAACTCTTTATTCCCTCTTTTGCCCTCTTGCAAGTCAAATGTACAGTCCAAGGTCTAAGGCTTTAGAAAAGGTGGGGATGTGAGGGAAGAGGGACATTTTGGATTCTGCAGCCAACTCCAGCCAGGAATGTCCTAGGTATCAAATGCAACTCACTAGTTTTTTCTTTGATGAAGAATATTTTCTTCAGAGTTAATGAATACTGTATAATTATAATGACTAAACTAGGTTCCAGAGAAGAGTCAAGAAAATAAACTCTCCTCCCTTTATGGAAGTGAAGGACTATAGGTATAGAATAATGCATATATGATTAGATAAAATAAATATGTTGATTGGCTTGGCTTGACTGAACTTTTTTATTCCTTTCTTCTTTTTCTTTGGAATCTTAATTACAATGAATGGCTTCCTGGACATAGAAAAGGAGGGATATATTGAGAAATCTAAAAACAGAAGAGACCAATAAAAAGAAATATATAACTATAACATTATTTATATATTATATAATGTATTTATATAATAATATAAAAACAAACCATTAAACTGAACTAAAAGCAACAGGAATCAAAGAGGACCATAGCTAATGCAATGATTTAAAGGAAATTGAGGGCAGCTAGGTGGTGCAGTGGATAGAGCATCAGCCCTGAAGTCAGGAGGACCTGAGTTCAAATCTGGTCTCAGACACTTAACACTTCCTAGCTGTGTGACCCTGGGCAAGTCACTTAACCTAAAATTGCCTCAGCATAAATAAATAAATAAAGGAAATTGAGATGAAAACACTCTTCTCCCCTGCCCCACCACTCCCAAAAGACAGAAACATAAAAATATAAATTTAAACTATATAGAAATGGAAATGTGCAGACAAAAGATAGAGAAGCCAAAACCATACTCTTTATCAATGATTTGAATGATCAATAGACTTGGTTATACCACTCACCAACTGTATGTCTTTGGTTTATTTACTGATGCAGTCTGGGTATCAGTTTCTCCATCTGTCAAATGAGAAGATAAGATGCAATGATTTTTTTTCTTTTGTTTTATTAAAAGAAAGACAGAAAAACAAAACAAAACAAAACTGAACAGAATATTATCATGTATTCAGCAGAACATCAAGGAAAACTCAAAATATGTAACAATAAATTTTCACTTCAAGAAATGATATAAAATAATAGAAGCAATTATATTCATAAGTATCCACCTTTTCTTTACTTCCTTGTGGTATTTTTTTGTTCTCTGCAGGGTACTTTTTTTACTTTATTCTTTTTTCTTTCTTTCATTTCCTCCCCCCACCCCACTTACCTCAAGCACATTACAAGTAGGCACAGATATATTTACTCTTTCTCTCTCTCTCTTATACACACACACACACACACACACACACACACACACACACACACCTATTCATACATACACGTATCTAGACATAAACATGCATAGAGCAACATGAATGGATATCTACATATATTCAGATGCATACATAACGCATCCACCTATATGCAAGCATGGGTCCAAAATAACATCACGATGGCTGACATATAATGTAAATTTATTTTTTAGTGGAATCTTTAAGTTTTGACTTCTTTTTTCTTTTCTACCCTTACTAATTCTTCTGCTATAATTTTGCTCCTTAACTTGACTTGCTATTTATATATATATACATACACACATATGCATTCACACATACACACATATACATTCACACCAACCATAGATTCACACACATATACATATATCTATGTACACACATATATAGAGCAAAATATAGAATACATACATATTCACATATACTCAGTATATATATATATATACACAGACATTTATCCATATATAAACATGCATCTAAAACAATATTAATATGACTGACATATAATATAGATTTCTCTCTTGATTGAATCTTTAAGTTTGACTTTAAGATCAAGGATTACTAGCCATATTTTTTTTCTAATAAATTCAACTCCTGATTCTTGTTGGAGTGTTTTTGTATATCTTTTCTTGTCTATCCCTGCTAACTCTTCTACTTTATTTTTGTTCTTTGCCTTGCTATCAATTAACCTCCTCCTACCTATGGATCCCTCCCTTGTCTTCTTCCCCCACCCTTTTTATTCCTCTTTGCCTATCCCTCTCTCTTTGCTTTTTAATAGATTTTAAGCAGTGCTATTCCCCTCATGGTATATATGTTGTGTTGCCTATTTAACTCATTCCTGATATGAGTAGGTTTTCAGAATTATGAGCTTTCCTCCCACCTCTAATGCCTCTATGTCTATTCTGCCTCTGCAACTCATTTGTATTACTCTTTCTTTTGAGATACCCAATTACTGATGTCAATCTTAAACAATAAACATTTTCATGTAAAAAATATAAATAATTTATCCATGTTAAGTTCCTTGAAATTAATATTGGATATTGATTCTTACATGTTAAATTTTCGATTGAGTTTGTGTTTCATTGAAAAAAAAGTTCTGCAAATCTGTAAGTTTATTGAATGTCCTTTTTTTCATTCAATATTATAGATAATTTTGCTGGGTATGATATTTTTGGCCACAGGCCTGTTTTTTTGATTGCTGGTATATATGATTCTAGGACCTGTGATTTTTTTATTGTGGCTGCTGAAAAGTCCTGTACAATTTTAATTGAAGCTCTAGCATATTTTAGGATTTTTTCTTATTTCTTGTGAAAATTTTTCTTTGTTTTGGGGTTTCAAAATCTGTCAATATTTCTATGTTTTTCACAAAGGATCTCTTTGAGGTGGTGATCAGCGAATTTTGTCTATTTCTGCTTTCCCCCACCTGTTGATTCACTCCAAGACAATTTTTTTGGATTATTTCTTGCATTATTGTGTCAAGGTTTTGTTTTTTTTCTTTTTTGGTCACAGCTTTCAAGAAGTCCAGTTATCCTCATATTTCTCTTCTTGATCTGTTCTCCATGTCTGTTATTTTCTTATAAGATATTTTATATTTTATTCTGTTTTTTCATTCTTTATATTATTTTGTTATTTCTTGGTCATAGCTTCAATGGCTTCCCCTTGCTCACTTCTAATTTTCAAACAGTTATTTCCATCTTTATGACTCTGTATCTCCTTTTCTGGTTGGATAACTTTTTTTATTCATAATCTTCTTGTTTTTCTTGGATGGTTTTTATTTATTTATTTTACTTTTTCCTCAATGTCTCTCATTTAATTTTAAAATTCTTTTTTTGAATTCTCCTATAAATTGCCTCTAGGCAGAAAGATATTTAACATTACTCTTTGGGATAGAAAAAGCTTTTTTTTTAATTCAGTATCTTTCTCTGAAGATGAACCTTAGTCTTCCCTATTCCCATAGTAAGTTTCTATGGTTGGGTTCTTTAGGGTGGAGGTGGGAATGCCTCTAGCTTCACTTCAATTGTCTCCTTTGTTGTGAAACCCCAAACCAAGAGCTCCATCCTCTTGCAAGTGCTCCCAGCAAGCAGTGTCCCTGCTCCACTGCTTCTACACTTACCTTTTGTGCTGGTTCCATCTCACCCTGTAGCACAGTTGAGCCTGGTGTTCCTAATCAGTTGAGATTCCCCCCTTCCCTTCTACCTGCTCCTCCATGCCTCACACTGTTCAGGAGGTAAAAGTTTCCATGGTTCCTGCTGAGGCTCCAGCCAAACCCAGCTCACCCTAGAACTTCCCACTTGATGTTTTTGTGGAGCTAGCCTGAACATGTTTGCACTTCACACTGGTTAATCTCTGGCCTGGGGTCTTACTTCAGATATTCTTGGATTGTACCAGGAGAATATTTGTTCTGCCCCAAATCTTCTTGATTTTTTCATCAATCTATGTTCTCCCCGAAACACAAATTTGTTTTGTTTGTGGAGGAATTTGGAGAGCTTAAAAATTTGATGATCAACTCCTCTATCTTCCAAGAATCCTCCCCCAACCCAGTGATTTCTAATGCCCCAACCAGATCCAATCATTGATGTTCTAAAGTCCCTCTTAGCTCTAAAAAAAATATGATGTTACAGTCTAAGCTTCTTACCCTTTCTCATGCATTTATAAAATAATAATGTAGGATTGAATGACCCCCAAGGTTCTTTTCAAATATAAAATTCTATGAAGTCATTGAAAATCCATTTGTTGTTTGTCCTTCCTTTTTGAAGAGTACCATGACATCAGTAAAGTTATATCATGTCTTGCAAGTGAATTGGATTTAAGTGAGGCAAGCCTATACAAAGTTACTAGCTTCACTCTCTCCTCTGGAACCATTTGGGTCTGGTGGTAAGATATGGATCAGGATGACTGGGGATGGGCCCAGATACAGGGGGAGACTTGGCCTTTTTAGTTTACTGGATAAGGAAATATAAGGAAAAAATATCCACACTTCTCATTTGCTTTTCCTTCATGGATAACTCAGAAGGAAAATTCCAACATTATCACCTATTCAATCAGGCACAATTAAGAATGGGACTGGAAGCTTTTAGATGTCTAGATCAAAACAGGTTTAGTAATGAATATGTTTGAATGGGCCTCAGACAGCATTGAGTGTGCTGCACTGAGCTAGGTAACATGTTCACTTGATTCAGATATTAATTATTCATGCTTTAGTAAATTTACCTAAAAACCTTTGTGTTTTTTAACTTGTAATAGGTTGTCAGTGGCAGCTGTATCATGGCTTCAGTCATACTGAGAACTGTTGAAGGTCTTAGCTTAAAAAGGTCAGGGTCTCCCATTTCATCCAAGGCCATCTCCAGTTATCTTGATCTATATCTTATCCCTAGACCCAAAAGGCTCTGGGGGAAAGTGAGGCAGGTGACTTGCACATCCCTCCCTTACTTAAATCCAATTCACTTTCATTTCATGGTAGCACCTCCCTGAGGTCAAGGTCTTCTTCAAGAACAAAGAACAAATAACAATAGCTCTAGCTTCAGGAAAAGGAGCCTTCAGTCTCATTTTGAATGAGAAGCCCCTGGAGGCTAAGTTAATCAGGGATATAAAATATTCATGGAATCCTTCCGGGATTCATGTATAGACCCTATAACATCTTCAATTTGGAGTTTCTAAACATCTGCCTCATTTCCCCAAAACTTGCCCTTTGGAAATTTATTTAGTTCTTCAGAACATCCATGATTTCTTCCTATTTAATCTCCCTGTTTCTTATCTTTCACCTTTCTAATGTACCCTCCATACAGTTGCCAAAATGATATTCTTACTACCAACTTGACTATGGCACTCCTCTATTCTAAAATATTCAGTGGCTCCCTATTGACTTTAGGAAAAAAAAAAAAAAAAAAACAACTTTTCAGCTGGGTATTTAAAGTCTTCTATTATCTGTCTCCTACTCTAAACTCATTCCATATTATTCCCCTTGGTGTACTTTGTGTTCCAGATAAACAGAACTATTGGCTGTTCCCTGAACTCTATGTGTGACTGCTCATTTCCATTCCTTTGCACAGTCCCTCATCTCTACCTCTTAGAATCTTTAGTTTCCTTTAAAATCACCCTAGATGCCACATCCCATAAAAATCATTTCCCAGCTCTATAGTTATTAATGTTCTCTTCCTCCGGGTATTACTTTATATTTATTTATTCTCTTGTATTCCCCCAATGGAATACAAGCTTCTTAAGGAAGGGACTCTTTCCTTTTTCTGCCTTTATAACTCTAGCACTTAGCATGATACCTTGAATATAACAGATGTGTATAATTTGTTGAATTGTATTTCTTCTATTGGGTCAGAGAGGTAACTAGAATGGGGCTTTGCTCCAGGGCTCTACCACAGGGGAATGGCACAATTTCTTTTTCTGGGGCATGTGAAACTCTCTTTTTTGTGACAATTCAGAGATCACTGTCCTCACGGAAAACTCAAGACAAAGGTATGCCGAGAAATATTTAACAACCAGCTCTCCAAGAAACACTTAAATTTAATCTGCATTTATAACACTCTCTCCATCACTTTTAAAACTTTATACAATTAGCATATCAATGAATTGAAGATTGTTTTATAATCTTTTGCTGATTTCTGAGATGTAAATGCTCATAATGAAAATGTAACAAGTTGGTCAGAGCTGATTCCAGTACATTCCTTTCTCCAAAGGACCTTAAAGACCACCTGGTCCAGCTCCTGCATTTCAGTAAGGAAATTCAGGACTGGGGGAGTATTAAATGTCTAACAGCACACAGGCAGTGAATATTAGAGGTTAGATTTTATCCAAGCCCTTCCACTCCAAATTTGGAGATCTTTCCATGCTTCCCAGGACATCATAGGGTCATATAGACTTAGAGGTGAAAGGAATCTTAAAGGCCATATAGCCCAACTTTCACATTCTACAGAAGAGAAACTGGGTCCCAAAGAAGATACTGATCATGGTAATGTTGTTTTGCAAGAGTAAAGGGAGTCTATTAATTTAATTAAATTTTGCTTTTTCAATCAATGGAAAAAAAAAAAAAGAAGATACTGATGCAGGGCAAAAAGATTGTATGTGACAGAGACAAGATCCAAACTGAGGTCCTCTGACTACTGATAAAATCTCTGTCTACTGTTTGAAGGCTTCCCTTTTAGTCTGTGCTGCATCAGTTCTTAGTCAAGACTGATGTGGGTTCTTCCTCCATTTTTGTAAATCATAGTCTCTCCACACCCCAGCAAATGGGCTTGTGAGTTCCAAAAAATTGTAATCTGGTGGGGAGCCTCTCTGCAAGAGCTGGTCTTAATAGGACATGACAAATCAGCAGTCCTTATCCAGACTATATTCAAGGGGTAGGTGGATGGTACAATAGAGAGAACAGTTGTTTGTCCTTCATTCTCAGAGGACCATGACATGCAAGTGATTTGGATTTAAGTGAGGGAGTGCTGCCAAAGTCACTTGCCTCACTTTCTCCTCAAGAGCCAGTTGGGTCCAGATATAGATCAGGACAACTGGAGATGGCCCTAGATGAAATGGGAGATCTTAGTGGTACAGTAGACAGAGCAGTAAGCTTGAAATGGAGGAAGATCTAGATTCAAATTCAGCCTTAGACACTTGCGAGTTGCATTATCCTGAGCAAGTCCCTTAATCATTTTAACCTCAATTTCCTCATCTATAAAATGTGGGTACCTACCTGGATCAAATGAGATGATAATTATAAAGTATTTAATACAGTGCCTAGCACATAGGAAGCACTGTGGAAATTTAGTTCTTATTGTTATCATTATCCTATTGGGGAGAATTTGTCAGAACTTATGCTCTATTGTCATAGACTTTGAGAAACCAAGTTCTCTGTCATAACTGAAATATCCAGCAACAGAAAGTATTGAAATAAATAGTTCTCTCATTATAGCACAGTCTTCTATCAAAAGATTTTGTTCCCAGGTGACATCTTTCTGATACAGTAGGCAACTTTTAAAATGCAAATGGAAGTGGGAGTGGGAGAGTATTATAAAAGAAAATGGAAGCTAAGAGGCAATAAAATTAACCTGTAATTTAGCTAATCTCCCTAATTGAACTAATAGCCTTACTGTTTGAATAAAACACTCAGCCAGATTTGCTGGCCAAATCCTCCAGTGAAATTAGAGCATAATAGGGTTGATTATGTCCCTGAGGCCACACTTGGAAATATTTTTAGGTTTGGAGAAAGCTGTTCCTACAGGTCCAGTCCTCACCCCATTAAACCAGAGGCAACCCCATTAAACTAGAGATCTCAACTTGGGAAACAGTAAAGACCCTGCCAAGACAACTTGGAAGTTACAAATGACCATCATGCCTTTAACTGACATGGAATCACCCAGACTGATGGGGAAATGAATTGCAGTATGTAGAGGAACATTAAAGCACAGATCCCTTATCAAAGGATTAGCATCTCTGGGCTTTCAGTAAGTCTGGAAAAGAGGATTATCTAGCACAAAAGCAGATATTAAAATGTACCAGCTTTCTCTGAAGGCATTTACCTCCTTCCAGTAGGGAGCCAACACCTTGTTTAGATGCACTTCTTGTTGTTGTTCAGTCATTCAATTGTGTCTGACTCTTCATGACTTCATGAACATAGCATACCAGTACGTCTATGAGGTTTTCTTGGCAAAGATACTGGAGTGCATTGCCATTTCCTTTTCCAATAGGTTAAGGCAGCCTGAAGTGAAATGATTTGCCCAAAATCGCTCAAATAGTAAGTGTCTGAAGCTGGATTTGAATGCAGATCTACCTGACTTCAGGATTCTATCTACTGAGTCACCAAGCTGCCTTCTTTAGATGCATTTTAAGATATTCTAATGAAATAGTCTAAAAAAAAAATTGCATGTGAACCAAATATCTAAAAAACATTATAATTCCAAAATTCATACTTAACTATCCATACCAGAATGGTCATCATAAGTAAGCCTATATAAGACAGAGTATGACATGACATTGAAAAATTAGAAATGAATGTTTATGTGACTTGAATGATGAGGTCTCCCCCAGATGCTAATAGGAAAGAAGTTCAGCAAATCAAAAAGCATTTATTGAGTACCACCTGTACCCAATGCAATATAAAACAATGATAATTCATACATTAAAATTTTAAAGCTTACAAAGTACTTTCCTAAGTATTATTCCTTCTATTCCAAGACTCCGAAAGTCTTGACAATGGTAATCCAATCCAATTCAGCAAACATTTATCAATATATTGGTAAATTAAACACACATTTGGTATTTTTTAATGCCCTCCTAGGATTTTGGAGCCACAACCATAAATATTATATCTTCAAGATAGGAACTGAAAGAGTTTTGTTTCTTCTTTCCAGTATTGGATAGGTAGCATTACAGAATTTGAAGGACCAAGAAAAAGAACAAAATGCAACCAAATTTTGTGGAAGTTAATTAAACTGAATCCATGACCTCTAATCCTTCAGGAACTGGAATTTTGACCCTTTTTTTCTATATCCTTCTAGTTTGGGGCTCTTGTTTCAGCTCTGGAAGGACAGAGAAAGGGGAGATAGTATAAAATAAAAGGTCCCACTGCACATTGGATATTGTAAGGAACTAAACTTACAAAGAGATAAAGGAATGATTCTTTCCATTATTAGAAAAAATGTTCTTTTTTACTGCAGAGTTCTCCAGATGCTTTCAATCATTTATGTACAGGCCAGTGTTTGACAAAGAAGCTAGGTATTTGAATAAGGAGCTTAGAAACTTCAGGCTAAATTGCTAGGAACCCCTGAAACTGACAAGAAAGGTGAAATTAATTTAGCACAACATGAAATGATAGTGTAAGTCACCGAGAAATTAGGGTTTAATTTACATAGATTCAATTTGCATGCAACATTTCAGTGCCGTTTCTGTTTTCCCTCCACTAAATCATTCGTTTGTGGTACAAGAAAAAAAGTATCAGATTTAGAGCCAGAGGATCTGCTATTACAATTTGTGTGACCTTGAACAAGTACTTTCCCTGTACATCTCTGTGCCTCAGTATTCTTATCTCTGCAATGAAAGGGGTAGGTTATGTGACTACTAAAATTCTCTTTCAGCTGATAATCTATGATTAACCTATGATGGTTTATGATATAACAGGGGTTCTTAACATTTTTTGTGCATCCCATGGACCTCAGATGGGCTGGCGAAGCCTATGGACTTCTTCTAAGAATAATGCTTTTAAGTAATGGGAGGAAATGCTAAGTTCCAGTTAGTTCAAGTTCATGGACTCTATAATTTTTATCCAGGGAATCCCTTGATGGTGTATGGATCCAAAATTAAAAATTCCTGCCATAGAGGAAAGTTGCATTGGGTTTTCTATGCAAGGACAGTGGAGCAATAGCTTTGCTATATGGTACCACACTGGAAAGCATTCAAAATATTTGGAAGATAATGAGTTCATCCTCATTGGAGATTTCCTAGAAAAATCAGATATCCAATTACGAAAGATTCTTGTGAAAGAAATTCTTGTTCAGTTATAGACTATAGCCTGGGAAGCCTTTTGCAACTCTGAAATTCTGTATTTTTTAGTAAATGCTCCACAGCAGTGTGTTTGTCATCCAAATATTAGCCCAGCTGATAAATATTAACCCCAGAAGACTAGTAAATAATGCTAACTGATGAATATTTTTGACTATAGCAACTAATGAAAATTGTCCATTAAAGAATGGATGGAATCTTCACACTGATAAAATTGCATCTATTTTGTAACATGATTAATATTAGTTATGTTAATTTTGTATTATATTTAATTCCTCATCAAAAAACTCTAAGAATTAGGTCATGAAAGTATTTTTATCTCTCATGTTTAAGGTGAGAGAAATAAGGTTCAGAGAGGTTTAGTGGCTTACTGAAAACCACACAGTAAGAAAATGTTGAAATAGTAGTTTCTTGCCCAATATAGTGCTATGTAGTCACAAAGGCTCTGTAAGTATTTGTTGAATAAAAGAAGGGAGATGAACACCAGGATAAGAATTCCTATTAAAGATTAATTTGAGCATTCACTAAAATTCTTCCTTCTTCTGGAGATTGAAAGGAGTTAAGCAGGATAAAGTCTTTTAAGTGAAAGTCTTTCCCTACAGAGTCAAAGGTAGAGCCAGTATTTGTTCTCTGATAGAACTCACTCACTCCATGTTTCTCCTATATCATCCAGTGAATGTTTCTCCTATATCATTCAGTGAAAAATCAGCTATCTGCCCCCTACTCTTAAAAAAACTAGAAGACAGTAGCTGAAAAATCAGACAGTCCATAGAGAAAAGTAAAGAATAATCAAATAAGTTTTCTAAGGAGAAGGAACCTTAAAAATCATCTTGCTCAATTTTCTGAGAGGGGAAACCCTCTTTGAAGAAATGGGGAAGGGAGGAAAACCCCACTCTTTCCTCTTCTCCCTGTGTATGTATCTCTGGAAAAGGAAGGACGTATGTGCTAAAGCTCACTATGTGTTAGGCACTGTGATAAATGCTTTACAAATATTATCTCAAGAAGCTTAGCCTCTTACAACCTCAGTTTTCTCATCTGTAAAATGAGTGGGTTTTGACTAAATGTCCTAAAAGCATCCTTTAAGTATAACAATTCATCTATGATTACTCAATTACCCTATACACTTGTCCTTCCTCTGTTTTCACTTTTCTATGTCCCAATACTGCTGGTTCTGTTTAGGATTCTATTGCTACCAACTTTTTAGAGAAAACACTTTTTATTAAGAGTGACTAGCATCAAGAAGCTAGAAGGAAAATTTTAGAATGACTTTATTTTCTTTTTCGGTCAGGATTAATAGACTAGTAGATCAGAAGAACACCATACACCCAGAATACATCAGTTTTAGCAAGCCTTTTGAAAAAGTCTACTATGCTATCCTGATGGACAAGATGAAAAGATAGGAGATAGATGAGAGTAGAGGATCTGGATAGCCAGACCCAAGGAATAATCATTATTGGACTAATGTCAGAATAAAATTTCTAGTGGAATGCCTCCAGGATCTGTCCTTGGTAGTGATATCAAGATATATGATATGTGTGTGTGTCACCAATTTGAATAAAAATCATAGATGTCATACTGACTCTATTGACAGAAAATGCAAGTCTGAAGGGTTAGCTAAAATATTGGATCACAGAGTCAGAATTCAACATTTCCTTGATAAAGTATATGAACTGAATCCAAAAAGATGGAAAGTAATAAGAATTAATGCAAATTATTATATTTGTTTTCATAGCCATAGGATTGGAGAGACATAGCTAAACAAATGTTTATATAAAAAAGCTGGAATTTTTAGTAAATTGCAAGGTTAATATGAGTCAAATGTGACATAGCAGGGAAACAATCAAATATGATGATATCAATAACAGAGGTATAGTATCCCAAATGAAGGAGGAGATAGTCCCACAACGCTCTACCCATGGTCAATCCATGGTGGTGAACTGTATTTAGTGTTGGTGTCATATTTTTGGAAGAACACAACCAATTTGGAGTATGACTAGGATCTAATGGGAATACTGTGGCATAATCAATCAATTAACAGACATTTTTAAATAACTATTATGTTCCAGGCATTATGATAAGCACAAAGATAAGGTAAAAATAGTTTCACCTAGCAAGGACACCAAATTTCAATGGGAGAGACAATATAAATCTACATAGACATATACAAGAGAACCAATTGAGTGAACAAGTAATGTTTAGTTTGAAGAAGAGATGATTTGGTCTGGGATGGTGAGGAGAAAGCATGGTGGGTATTTGAAAACCATCATCAAGCATTTGAAAGATTGTCATGTGGAAAAGTGCTTAAACTATTGCCAAATGAGATTCCAATCACTGTGAATAGAGCTGCCCAAATGGTCAGTTGAGCAACACAGCTCACTTTTCCTTCCTTCCTTCCTTCCTTCCTTCCTTCCTTCCTTCCTTCCTTC
>JAJPUD010000469.1:201765-260056 GCA_023553655.1 Myrmecobius fasciatus | reverse complement strand
TTCCTTCCTTCCTTCCTTCCTTCCTTCCTTCCTTCCTTCCTTCCTTCCTTCCTTCCTTCCTTCCTTCCTTCCTTCCTTCCTTCCTTCCTTCCTTTCTTCCAAATCGCTTTTATTTCTAATACTATTTCTCTATTAATTATTTCCCACTTATCCTATATATAATTTATTGACACATTTATTCATAGTATCTCCATTAGATTGTAAGCTCCTTGAAGGCTTTTTGTATCTCCAGCATTTAACTTAATAAATTTTTGTTGATTGATTGGCTCCGAAAAATAATAATCAATAAATATTTACTAAATATCTATTATTTGCCAGCTACTATGATAAGTGCTAGAGATACAAAAAAAGATAATCTCAAGAAGTTCATGATCTAAAGAAACAGACAATAAGAAAACAAAAATGTAACCATATGTACATATATATATAGGTAGATTATATACATGTGTTTATATGCATACAAACATATTATATATATACATAGAGAGAGAAGAAGAGAAGGGAAGGGGAAGGGGAAGGGGAAAGAGGAGGAAAGACAGAGAGATACAGAGAGACAGGGGCGGGGGGTTATCATTTGTAATATAAAGGAGATTGGATCAAATGACCTCCAAGATTTCTTTCATATCTAACTTTCTGTCTTTCTATTCTTTGCTAGTTCTTTGCTTATAGGCGGATTGGAGAGACATTGGTAAACAAATGTTTATATAAAAAAGCTGGAATTTTTAGTAAATTGAAAGCTTAATATGAGTCAAATGTGACATAGCAGGGAAACAATCAAATATGATGATATCAATAACAGATATATAGTGTCCTGAATGAAGGAGGTCACAATCTATAGGTCACAAAGGAAATTATCTGCCAAAGTTTTTATCATCATCATCATCATCACCATCATCATCATCTTACAGTAATCTTACATCATACTTTAAGGTTTGCCAACTGTTTTATATACATCTTTTCATTAGATGCCCACAACAAACCTATGAGGTAGGTGGTGTTATTATTTTTCAGGGCAGGAAACTAAGGTTCTGGGAGAGGTCAAGTAACTTAATTAGGATCACACAGCTAGGAAATGAGGAAAGAACGGAACCCAGAGCTAGCAAACACCAAATTCAATACTATATCTTTTGTGCCATAATATTGATAGTAGCACCAAAATTGGACAAAGGGATCCAAATAAGTCCTATGCTAAGCCCCCTTGTCCTAGAAAAAGGCCAAAGTTTTCTTTTCTTTTAGTCTTTGCTCTAAGAAGAATTATTTCTGAATATAAATAATTAATCATAATGTGCATGAGCTCAGAGGCTGCCATGTGGTTGGGCCAGTGGCTTGGTTGGGAGGAAGAAGCCAGGGAGCTCATGCTTAAACACAGCCCATTTGGTAATGAATAGCAGGGAGGAGAGCAAGCCAGTGAAAGGTATGGGGCATGACAGCTTAATGGTGTTGGGTTAAAAGATTTTCTAAATTTGCTAGGGAGAGGAGAAGCTCTAAGTGAAGAAGGTCCTACAATTACTCTTTTCTGAGGATGTCTCTATAGGCATTGGGGGGCAGAGACTGAGCTCTGTGCACAACTGATGAGCTGCAAGAGAGAAATGCATCCGTTCATTTCTATTCAGAGGGGGCATTTGTGTGGCGCCTTGTACTGTAATGCCAAAGCACTCAGACAGAGATATTGGACTAGGACAGGAAGGAAGGGGGGTTGGGTGGAGAGAGCGTCTCCTGCCCTTCTGTCTGGGCAGAGCTCCAAATGAGACTATACCTGGCCTGGACCAGGCTCCTAATGGCCCAGGGATGCTTGCTCTTAAGCCCTTTCCCAAAATGCTGCCAGTGTTCCATTATTTTCCTCCAACTTCCATCCTCCACACCCCAAGTATCTCCTGTTCTTTCTTCTGCCAGCCTTCCCAGGACATTATTGTAGGTGCATAGAATGTCACTGGGCAGCAGCCAGAGACCAGAAAAGTGAAGGACCAAGGCTTTGTATCTTTTTCTAAAATTTGAATGCAACTTGCTGAATTCTCTCAGATTCCGAGTTCCATGGTTCATTCTCATTTCTATGATGGGACAAGGGTTCTGCTTGGCCCTGGAGGTAAGAGTAGAAGCATTGAATGTGTATGTGGGAAGAGGGGTGTCTAGATCAAAGAATATACCCTTTAATACCTAAGATCATAGAAACAGCATAAGCATGTAAAGAAACAAGCAAGAAATTTTAAAGGTAACTTGGAAAGAGCTTTAAACTTGTCTGTTTGGTTTTTTGCTAGGCCATTAGGGTTAAGTGACTCCATTAGGGACACACAGCTAGTATCATATGTCTGAGGCCAGATTTGATCTCAGGATATCCTGGCTCCAGGGTTAGAGCTCTATCAACTGTGCACCTAGCTAGCCCTGGGAACTAAGATTTTACTCAAATTTTGTTTCTCCCAGAATAGTGTCCTACACACAGTAGCTACTTACTGAGTATTTCTTGAATTTTAATTGAAATGAGTTGAATTGACAGATTTTAAATGCCTCAGCTTGACAAATTCTAGAGATAGGAGGAATTTCAGAGGAAAAAGACATATTTGCATATATATTCATTAATGATGCAAATTGTGTGCATAATTAAAGTCATATAATTTTGTCCTCTCTTTTTAAAAGAAAAAAATGAATATCTGTATAGAGTGTTTGCTCAGCATGTATTTGAGAAGGAGGATGACATTAGTTAATAATCAACAAATACTTATTAAGTTCCTCCTATGTCCAAGTACTGTGCTAAGTACTGGGGAAGAAAAGCAAATATTAGTTCCTTCTCAAGGAGTTCACAATCAAATATAGGCAGGGAGTGGTGGGAAGGGGGGGAATTTGAATCTGAACTTGAATTTTCTATGTTGGAAATGTCTCTTTGCTATACTTACTTCTTCTGCATGTATCTCTCTCTCTGTATGTATCTAAGTATTTAAACAAATCCCTTCCCTTCTCTTGGTCTCAGTTGCTGTGTCTGTAAAATAAGGGGATGAGAATATGAGCTTTCTTAGGTCTGTTGTAATCCTAAATAATCATCCCCTTGTTTTGATCCCCAGACTACACACATGCATACAGGCAGTCTTGCACACTCTGAGAGCTAAGCCATCACTAGCACTAAGACTGGTTTTGTGACAGTGAAGGTGATGGATTCATTTATAGAATTGGGATGCAGAAATGGGATCAAAGGATTCAGCTGTGGCAAAGTAAACCAGGAGAGTTCTCCTGGGCTCAGACCTTAATTCTTTTATTTCTTATGGATCACTTTTTGCTAGTTGTTTTAGACTGAACATCCTTCACCTGGGGCCTGTGAATAGATTTCAGGAAGTCTGTGAATTTGGATGAGAAAAAAATGCTTCTTTATTTTCATGAACCTCTGGCTAAAATTTAGCATTTCCTTCAATTATCTAAAAACATTATTCTGAGGATTTCACAGGTTTTACCAGATTGTCAAGGAGATCCATGACAAAAAACAAAAAAATAAAATAAAACAAAAGAAACAAAACAAACAAAAAAAAAGATTAAGAATCCCTCTTTTAGGACTGTGGGGACTGAATGCGGATCACAACATATTATTTTCATCTTTTTTTGTTGTTGTTTACTTGCTCTTTTTTTTCCTCTCATTTTTTTCCCTTTTTGATCTGATTTTTCTTGTTCAGCATGATAAATCTGGAATTATGTATAGAAGAATTGCATATGTTTAACATATATTGGATTATTTGCTGCCTGGGGAGAGGGTGGGAGAAAGGGAGGGAGAAAAATTTTGAGCACAAGGTTTTGCAAGGATGAATGCTGAAAATTATCTTTGCATTTATTTTGAAAATAAAAAGCTATTTTTTTTTAAGATTTCCTCTCTTAAATGGTAATCAATATCCCTGTGGTAGAGTTGCCTCATCCCTGAAAAATAAGGATCACCTGCACTTGCTTGTACTCTGAAATCACCAAGTGGTCTTGGCCTGGAGCCAGCCTAAATTGGGAGGGACAGAGAAATTAATGTGTACACTCTAAGCCAAACATATGCCAGTCTCCACCTACCTCTTTGCAAATCTGCACCTGGTTCCAACCCCTTGTACCCTCCTGGAATAGCTTTGAACAGACACCAAATCATATTCCCTTATTCCTGGAAAGGCCTTTTGAGGTCTTTTATATAATATCCTTATTTTGAACAGAAAAAACTAAGGTTCAGGAAGAAAAAACATTCCAGGTCACAAAGTGAGTGATTCAATAGCAAAAAGAGCCCAGGTATACCTGACCCCTAACAGAGGGTTCTTTAGGCTTTTCTCCCTGTTTAAACTCAGCCTGAATCTTTCTCCCACTCTGGTCTGTTTCTAGCCAATTGTCCTTAATGACAAATTAGCTCATCTTTGATTCAGTCAGTCTTTTCATAAAGACACTGTTATTTCATTAGCATTCCTTGAGAACTTCATTTTTCCTTTTATTTTTAATAATAGCTTTTAATTTTCAAAATAAATGCAAAAGTAGTTTTCAACATTCACCCTTGTATAAACCCTGTGTGCCAAGTTTTTCTCCCTTCCTTCTTCCCACCCCCTCCCCTAGATAGCAAGCATTCCAATATATGTTAAACATATGTAATTCTTCTATACATATTTCTACATTTATCATGCTGCTCAAGAAAAATTAGATCAAAAAAAGATAAAGAAAAAAACAAGCAAGCAAACAATAATAAAAAGGTGAAAATACTATGTTGTGATCCACATTCAGTCCCCACAGTCCTCTCTCTGGCTCTCTCCATTCCAAGTCCATTGGAATTGGCCTGAATCACCTAATTGTTGAAAAGAACTATGTCCATCAGAGTTGATCATCACATAATCTTGTTGCCACTGTGTACAATGAGAACTTCATTTTTAAAAAAATTCCTTAACATTCTCCATGTGAAAAGAAAAAAAAAATAAAGAGAAGGAAAATGATGTAAAATCAATAAACCTGAGATTCTACAATGTGAGCCTGGAGTCAGAATGACTTAAATTCAGATCTTTCCTGGAGAAACTTGCTGCTTTTATGATCTTGTGAAAGTCACTTAGCATAGGTCTCAGTTTCTTTTTTTTGTAAAATGAAGAGATTGAGTTTATTGGTCTCTAAGGACCTTTGCCGAACTGTTTGTGATCCTATAACCTAGTTTAAATTGATCTAGTAAAATTGTTATTGCTCCCACAGAGGCTGCCAATAGGAAGTGGGATGTGAGAGACTATATGCTATTCTTTGTTATTAGGGCTGTTTGACATCATTGTCTACACCAGTCTAGTTCTCGACATAATTTAGTTGAAACTCTAAGGTGCTGATATCAGACAAGTTCATAGCAGCTTAAAGTCTCAGGCATTCTCTTAAGATAAAGACTCATAGATGTCCATTCTTTCTCAAGTCATATTAACCCACTGTTGCCTAGAACTTCAGAGCTGGCTGCAACATTAGAAATAATGGAATTCAACAGTCTAAGCAGAAAAAAAAACACAACAAAACTGTAAAAAGTTATCATTGCAACATTGCAAAGAATTTTGCATGCCCCCAAAGAGATATATGAAAAGATTCTGCCCCCTACACATTTACAGAGGAAAGAGGTCTTCAAGTAGGGAACACTGCATATTATTTAAGAGTTTTTTGATTTTTCCCTTTTCCTTCCTTCAAATACAGCTTTAAACATTTACTAGCTTTGTGATCCTGGGAAAGTCTTCTACCTGCTTCAGTTTTCTCAACTGTAAAATTTTTGTTGTTGAGACATTTTAGTTGTGTTCAACTCTTCAAGATCCTTTTAGATCTTGGCAAAGATTCTGGAATGGTTTGCTATTTCCTTCTCAAGCACATTTTGGGAATGAGGAAACTCAGGCAAAAAGGGTTAAAGTTTTGTCCATGATTACATAGCTAGTAAAGCATTTGAGGCCAAATTTGAACTCAGATATTCCTGACTCCAGGTCTAGGACTCTAGCCACTGAGCAATCTAATTGTCCCTCAACTGTAAAATGGGGAGAACGAAAATACCTATTTCCTAGATTGTTATGAGGATCAAATGAAGTAATATTTGTAAAGTGCTTAGCAAAGTCCCTGGCACATAGTTGGTACTTGATGCTTGTTTCTTTCCTTACTATTCTTTTCCTTTAAAATAGTATTTGTTATGTGGAATGGTTCTGGGATAGGGGTAAGGGCAGGGGACAAAACGAAGGGAGAAGTTTTGATGATATAAAAACAAACTATTGATGAAATTTTTTTTAAAAAAATCATATAATCCAACCCACTCATTTTACAGAGAAGAAATCCAAGGACCAGAGAGGGGAAAGGGGCTTGCTGAAGATCAGAAACAAAGTCAGAGCAGATCTGGGAAGGGAATCTTCTTCACTCTTTCATCTGTCTATAGGCTTTACTTGATATCATGACACAGAAACCCCTAACTTTATACATACATGGTATATTTACAATCATATTCATTTTAGAAATCTTACTTAAATACACATAAAAGAAAATTAAGATTTATTTTCTAAGTTTTTGTGGGGAGAGGGAGGAATTTCAAAGTAGCCTGATGGATGATTGGGGAGGGACACTTAGGGAGGCTGAATACCTGATACTTGGAATCTATACCATAAATGAAGGCACACTCCCTAACTGTGATGCTTAAGTTGCTAAAGGGACATCAGCTTTCTATTTGTTAGGTCCCACAGATTTTACATTCCCATTTCAGGGATAGCTTTAATTCCTAGGGTTCTTCAATATCTAGTATCAGTCCTTTGCTCTTCAAAAATAGAAGAGTGCATATTATAAGAACAGAAAATAGAATTCATGCCTTTAATTCTTTTTTTATTTAATATTTCCTCAGTTATATTCAAAAGCAATCTTTTTTTTACATTTGTTTCAAAATTTTTGAGTTCTAGGTTCTCTCCCTTATTCCCACCCACAATTAAGAAACCACATGTGGAGTTAGGCAAAACATTTCCATAAAAGTCAAATTGTGAAAAAAAAAAAAAAAACAGATCTCCCACCCTAATGAAAATAAAAATCTTCAAGAAAAATTAAGTGAAAAAGAAAGAGAGAGATAGAAAGAGATAGAGAGAATAGCCTTCACTTTTGAAAACAACTTGTCCCATGTGGTTGTGAGTAGTTTTGTGGATAGCAGAGAAGTTGCCAAACAGCTCTAAAACTTACTGTTTACTTGTATAAACAGATATGGAGTGCAGTCAACAAAACCAAGATAATAAAAGTATACCTACATGCCTGTATGTATATGTATATATATATATATATATATATATATACACACACATATGTGTGCATGTATTATATATAATGATGATAATAATAATAATAATATAAGTGGAAAGAACAATAAAATAAAGCCAAACACTGAGTATACGGGCCATTCTTGGTCCCAGAGAAAATATGAGGAAGCATCTCCCTCCATTCAGCATAGAGATGGGGAATTTTTGGTGCAGAATGTTGCATACACTAACAGACACATAGGTGACCAGAACTTCAGTTTTGCAAACGTGTTTTCCTTTTAGAAAGAAAATATTCATTTACTTGATCGGGATGGAGATGGGTCAGTCAGTACATAACATATCCATAAATAATTGTGATATAAAAACAAAAGGCTTAACCCCCCCCCAATTCAAGGTCTTAGATTTTTGATGACAAAATCTAAATATGTATTTTTCTTCAGGTTCTACTTTTCTTTTTGGTACATGGACAGCTCAGTGGCCAGTGTATTTCTGGTTCTTTGTTCTATGGCTTCCTGGGTGATATCTACAAATGTCTAATTTAATACTTTATTATTCATTGTATTAATGATAGCGTTTATTATTAATGGGCCATTGGCAAAGTACATGATCATCATTAGTATTAACAATATTATCTTATTATTTATTATTAACAACTTCCTCATATGTCACTTTATGGCCTGATGAATAATTGGTTTCGCTATCCCCATAGACATTTGCACAGTAACTTTTCTTCGAGACATATTTTGGAGCAGCTTTTGGGAAAAAATGAACATACTCTTATCTGCTAAAGTTTTCCTCTATTGCTTTTCATAACTTACTTTTTTCATGCACAAATAAAGGATATTACTGCAAGCACAAATCATTTCATTAATAATGAATAAAGTATTTACAAATGACACCTTAATTTTAAAGTGATGATTAACTCATTTGGTTTTAATTCAAATGCAGTAGAATCATCTTCAATTCCATGGGGTGGAGGAGGAGGAGAAGAAGCATTATGCTGAATGTGTGAACCACAGAGAAAAACAGGAACCTTGAACCTGATGAGATTTCTCCTCTCTAGAAAAAAAAAAACAAAACCCACAAACATGTCCTTAGAAAAAAATATCAGAAGAATAGCAAACAGCAGCAAAAAAGAAAAGAACCATGTTCAAAGCAAAATGTGTGGGTGGGGCAGCCAAGGATGCCAGGAGCTACTCAAGCTCTAAGGGTCCAATCAGTGACCTTGTGCTGGCAAAATCTGGGCCTTGGGCCAGAAAAGCACTCTCTCAAGTTGATAGTAGGCCCATTTTGTAACTGGTGTTATTTCATTAGCAATTTTATTCAGCTAGTTGGCAGTCCACCAAGACTTGGGTTAGCCTTCCCGCTTAGAATAATATGGTGCTTTCTGCATGATTCCCCAAATCATTGGATGTTTACCTGTTTAAAATGCATTATCAAATCTGAGTTCACCATAAACACATCACTCTTCCTTATCAGTGTTCTGGGAAAGAGGACTTCTGGAAGAATTTCACCAATACCATAGGACAGCTGGAGTCCCTCTTCATTGTTTCTGTGAATCTGCAATCTTTCCTGGTCTAACAGAATACTATTAGCTTCATATCATGATCAAGGCACTTGCCATATCCATGAGTTTTCCAGGTTAATTTTAAGTTGAAGGAGAGAGTAAAGCTGGTACAATAACATTTTCAATAGTTTTAGAGGTCAAGAAACCCTTGACAATTTGCTGAAACATGGGGCCATCTCTTATATTCTGCCTGATTCCACTAGAAAAGCCACATTTGTTAAAACAGCTCAACCTTGGCTAATACAAATTCTTACCAGGTCAGCACTAGACACATGATCAAAAGTTGCAAATTGTGCTTTAAAACTAATCCTGACTAAATACAGTTCAAAATGTGCTCAGTAGCAAAAACATACACTGGATTGGGTATCCAAGAATCAGGAGTTTGAATCTCAGATTTTCTTGTATACTTCCCATGTGATTTTGGGCAAGTCATTTAAGATCTCTGGGTTTCAATTTCCTCATTTGTAAAATAAAAGAGTTGTAGTAGATGACCTCAAAGGCCCCTTTTAGCTCCCAGTCTATGATTCTCTGATGCTCTTAGAGAAGAGAGTACTGAATTGCTGTCTAGAGTATGTCCTTTCCCATCTGGACTAATTCTAGGTAATATGGCATTCCCTGGGAGAACCATCCAAGGGAACTAGAAAACTGTCACTGCTTAAAAGGAAAAAGGCATGATGTATTAAAATGGTGCTCAGAGAGCAACCTCTGAAAGCAGCATTGCCCATATTGCCAATTATACTCTTAATGTGCATTCTGTCACCTAGGTCTAAAAATCAAGTGGTTTCCTTAAAACAAGGAGAATTACACTATCATTTCTAAGCTCAAGAGACTTTATTGCCCCTAGTCAGAAAATTATAGTGAAAACTCAACAAACTGCTGCCCAAGCCATATAATTATCAGAGAGTGACCTAATAAAATGTCCCATAAATCTAGAAGAGATACTTCAATAATATTTGTTTCTCTTCTGACCATATAGAGCACTTGTCTATAATTCCAGGTCCAAAAACACAGGATAAAAACAAAAAAAAGGAGTATCTATTGAGGGATTTCTTTTCTGTGTGTATGTTATGCCTATGATCATCTCTAGGCTCCATATGTGTTCCACATGTCAAAGTAATTATTTAGCCTGGATGGAAATTGTTTAGGGTTTCCAGGGGCACATGCCAGTTCATTACACTTAGTTATCACTTGTAATATTAATAGATCTCTGCCTTTGAGAGGCAATGTGATGTCATGGAAAGTGGACTGAATGAGAATCTGAAGACTTAAGGGGTCTGGTCCCGGTTCTTTTCATATAATCCAGTAGTCTTCAAAATAAATTTGTATTGAATGTGGTGGTACAGGCTCATAATCCCTTCCACTAGGGGAAGACTGAGGCTGGTGATTAATTGAGTTCAAGAGTTCTGAGTTGTAGCAGGACTAAAGTTGCTTGGGTATCCAAGCTAAGTCTGGCATAAATATGGTGAATGTCCAGGAAAAGAAAACCACCAGGTTGCCTAAGGAAAGATAAATAAGACCAGATCAGAAAAAAAAAGGAACAAGTAAAAGCTTTCAAGCCAGTCAGTATAGGAATCAGGTCAATGAAAAAAAAAAAAAAAAAAAAAAAGAAACAAACACAACAAAACAAACAACAAAGAAACAAAGAGTAATCCTTCAGTGAATATTCCCTTTTTGACTGTTTTCATCCTACGCTTCTTATGGACCTGGAATTCCAGATAAGTATTCTTTATAGTAAAAAGATAAATGAAAGTGAGAGAGGGGGGAGGGGGAGGGAGAGAGTGGTGGCAAAGAGAAGGAGGGAGAGAGGGGAAAGAGAGGGGGAGACAAGGAGGGAAGGAGGAAGGAAAAGAGAGAGAGGGAAGGAAGAATAGAGGGAGGAAGGAAGGGAGGAAGGGAGGGGAAAAGAGCTCTGGGCCTTAATTTTCTGGAAAAAAATGAGAGATTGGCTCAAATGATCTCCAATGTTTCTTCCAGATGCAAAATTATATTACTGTATAAAGGAATAGTTGAACAGTGTGTTCTTCCATACATGGCATAGTAAGAGACAGCATGATGTAATGGAGAGAGTCCTAAAATGATTATCAAAAAAGACTGGGTTTCAAATTCTGCCTCAGATACTTTTAGCTATATGTCTTTGGGCAATTATTTAGCCTCTCTGTGACTCAGTTTATTCATCTGTAACATGAAGAAATTGTCTTTGAAGATACCTAAGTTTTCCTCTGGTTCTAAGTCTATGATCCTATGATTTTAACCAGATCCAAAAAGATTTTATGATTTCATGGATATAGAAATTCTCCACCCCAATGCAGAGGTTTGCTTAGGAGCACTTAGTTGGGTGACTTCCTAAGGTAAATATCAGAATATGTAGTATATATCAGAAAGAATCTTTGACTCAAGTATTTTTGACTACAAGTCCAGGTCTATAACCACTATGACACACTGTCTCTCTTCCAAAAATGCTTTCTAGAATCAGAGAGCTTATTGGATTAACGATGTTAGGTTTAACTTATGAAAAAGACTCATATGATTTTATTATTCCAAGCTCAGAAACAATATTGTGGTAGTGAAATACAGGATGCATGGGGAAAAGTGGTTAAAAAAAAATTAAAATGGGCATCAATGCATTAGCCATCCCAGGAAAAAGGGAGCTAAACAATCTATATATAAAGGAATATATATATATAAAGGAATAAAATAGAGTCAACAGAAATCCAAATGGATGCAAGGAGAGAAAGACCCCAGTAATCCAATGGTGACAGGAAGACACATTGGGATTCTTCCCCACAGCAGTGAGACAAAAGCTGAGACCCTAAGCCAAGAGAGGAAATGAAAAAGGTATTTTAATTCTAGGAATTTAATTTTAGGAAAATCATTGGAAACAATATGAATTGACCTTCCATTCTAGGGGAGTAAATTGAAACAAGTAGAAAACTGTAAGAAAGAATATATTGAAGAAGAAAAAGGAGAGGAATAAGAAGAGAGGCAAAGACGGACAAAGAGAGAAAGAAATAGAGACAGAGAGAGACAAAAACAGAGAGAGGGAGGGAATCGGAGAGAAACAGAGAAAGACACATAGAGAGACAGTGACAGACCATAAGATTTATTTATGGGGCTGTTACCTACTACCCTTTGCATCTGTGTATATATTAAGTTGCATGAAGAAACCATGCCTTTTATACTGGAGTTGATGAAGCTACTGAACACATGGTTAATTTTCACCCTGAGCAAAAGATTAGCTGTTTCAAATTATGGAATTGGTGGTGGTTAAAATTCAATTCAACAAATATTTCTTAAGCACCAATAATGCACAAGATACTATGCTAGGCACTAGGGATATAAAACAACAACAATAACCAGACAGTTGTTACCCTCAAGGAGCTTCCATTCCACTGGACGATATAATGTGAACACAAGATGAGGGGACTCTACCTACAAATATAGATGATATCCACTCTATACCTTCTCATCTTATGCAATTTTTGTCTATTGCTCCATCCATCTTCCTCCACCCAATCAGCTGGAAGCATTCCTCTGGTTTTGTTTAATATTGAATGAATATCAATGTAGTGCTTGGGCATATTCACCCCTTACTTTCACTATGGGACCATCTCGTCTCATTTTCTCCTCACCCATGTCCTTGATGATATGAGTCTATCATTGGATATTTATATTGCAGTGGAGCGTGATGTTACATAGATTTGCTCTTCAGACCTTCGTGTAATCAGATACCTAAAGATCATACTACAAAAAAGAAAATGATTATCTTCTCCAGAAGTGAACACAAACATTAACTGCACAGATGCAAGGAGGTATGAATGGCACTTCAAATACTAAGACAAGTCTGGATAGCTCCAAAATTTACAACGTCTACCCAAGGGGATATCAGCAAAAATGTTGTCTGTTATATTTCATAGCAGAGGGTTTGGGCTTTGAATTCATATCTGTTGACTTCAAATGTAGCAGCACTTCTACTGTACAATACTGCCTCTCCAGTTTGTTTGATAAATAAAAATGTTCTTTAGCAAAATGAAACAAAATGTGATGTTCCCAGTAAAATGTAAGCCCTTTGAGGGCAGGAACTATTTCACTTTTGTATTTGTGTCCTCAGTGTTAGTGCAGATGTAAAACACAGTATATGCACCATAAATGTATTGCTTGATAATACACTAATGAAATTGAGTTTGGGTCATCTCCCTTTTAGAGATTTCCTACTACTAGCCACCACCCCCCGAAAAGGAAACTAAGTGTTGGAGATGATTACCTTAATCATAAATTCTCATCCCAGACTGGTTTCCAAATCATAGGAGCACCTCTTCCTGCAGCTGTAGCTGACATGAGATTTATTTATTAAGGTTTTTTAGGCATTTACTGAAGGGTCTGGGTGGAAGCAGTTTCAAGGGGTTATAAAAATTCTATTTCCTCAGACAGTCAAAAGTATAAAATGCATTTTGGAAATGTGAACTATAACATTTACATTTTAATCTTACCCAATGCTTTGATTTCTGACAAGGTGGGTGTGTATTTTTTCCCCTGTGAGAAATAGTGGGAAGACTAACATAGGTGATAGAAATCATAATGGCAAATTGGGAGGAAAGTCAAAAAACTGGAGGTAAAAATTCCATCTGCAGCACTTCCATTGTGCATGATCTGGGAGCTGAAATGCACTATTTAGTAAAGAAATTCAAAGTCCTATCGACTTCAGGGGACCAAGACCCAGAGTTTATAAAAGAGAGGTTCCTGAAATTTGGCAGCCAAGGATGTGTCCTGTAAACCCAAAGCACTGAGAGAGCCCTATGTTTGGGGGTGAATGGCTAATGGCTTCACCCTATGATAGTCAGTCTTCTGGGGTATAAGAACGGAGAGCTTAGAATATGCATGATATCAAAAGTGATACTTCAGTATTTCAAAAGATCTGTGATATCATCAGAATAGACAACTGCTCCACTGAAGCAAATTAAAGCCCATTCTGAGTAAACAATGATAATAGCATTTATAGAATGCTTTCAGGTTTTCAAAGCCTTTTAGAAATATTATATCATTTTACTATCCTCATAATATCCCAGGCATTTAGGTAACATTATTATCCCCATTTTACAGATGAGAAAAATGAGACAGAGGTTAAGTGGTTTTCTCGGGATCATGTAGTTTGCAGATAGCTAGGCTGACAATGAATTCAAGTCTTCTTCACTTAAAATCTAGCACTAGAAGGGGCAGCTAGGTGGCGCAGTGGATAGAGCACCAGCCCTGAAGTCAGGAAGACCTGAGTTCAAATATGGTCTCAGACACTTAACATTCCCTAGCTGTGTGACCCTGGGCAAGTCACTTAACCCCAATTGCCTCAGCAAAAAGCAAAAAAAAAAAAAAAAATCTAGCACTAGAGAGTCATGATGAATAGAATGCTGAATCTGGAGTCAGGAAACCCTCATCTAAATCTGATCTTGAACTTACTAGTTGTGTGACCCTGGACAAGTCATTTGAACACTGTCTACCTCAATTTCATTAACTGTAAAATAAGGATAATAATAAAATCTATCTCCCAGGGCTGCTGTGAGTATTGAATGAGATAATATTTATTAAGTGCTTAGCATAGTGCCTGGAACATAATAGGCACTAAATAAATTCTTCCCTCCCTCCTTCTTCTCCTCTCTTCTCTCCCTCCCTCCCTCCCTCCTTCCCTCCTTCTTTCTTCCCTTCTTCCCTTCCTTCCTTCCTTCTTTCTTTTCTTCCTTCCTTCCTTGCTTGCTTGCTTCCTTCCTTCCTTCCTTCTTTCCTTCTTTCCTTTCTTCCTTCCTTACCACTGTTCCACCTATTTGTGTGAGTTGCTATGCCCCAAAATAAATCTATCTCTTGGTGGTGAACCTTCCAACAATCAGCCTTTTTCTGTTTAGTTGGACTTATCCTCAGATAAATAGACTCATCAACCCATCACTGGTCCAATACCGAAAATTTTCCATTATTTGCCAATGAAGCTTGGCAGCAGTGATATTCTATCAGAATGGCTTTCAGGGACTCAATAGAAGAAACTAGAATCTTTTTAGAGGAGAATGGTACTGAAGTCCTCAGTTACAACAACCCTCCTTTCCTTTGTAGAAGAGTGGAAGCTTAAAGGTTCCTGCCTCCAAAGGCCTGCTGCTGCTGCTGGCCACAAGATGGGAAGGGGGAGATATCTGAGATCAGGAGGAGCAAGGCTGAGGAAGGTATCAGTCTTTCTCCAGCCCTAGAATTTCATTTGTCTCATTTCCTCATTCCCAACCTCAACTCACACATACACACTCAAAATAAAGATATGCACATGGCAACAGATATTGAAACTGAGAAAGAATTGCAATCCCCATTCAGGTTGCCCCATTGGGAAAGGGGATAAGGCAGCCACACAATTCAGCTGGAGCATTTCAGACCCAGAGGCAGAAGGAAATTCAATCTCACTCTGAGTAAAATGGCATCAGAATGAACATCAGAATTCCCTGCCGGTTTCATTCTCTCCCTTGGGGGATGGATGCTCCCTGCATTCGGATATCACCATGAGTATCTCAGTGGCAAGGGTGGGGGAAGGGGAAGCCCATTCAAAGGGTGAAGGGACCTCTGGGACTTCTTTTGTAACTGCTCTGCAAAGATGGAATGAGGTGGTTTGGTCTCCCTTGCACCTGAGCAATCCAGGATACATGTCAGAGCTCTGAGAGCTAACTGGGCTTACAAATTACTCCCTGGAATCAGATCAAGTATTTCTCTGATCTGGCTCCACTGTCACTGTACAAAGAATAAAGTACAGCCCAGGAACACCAAAAAAGATCAAAGACAAGCTCTAAGAAACAAAATGATATGAGTACCAGCCTCTCTTTCTCCTTAAGATTCCCTCAGAAAAGCAGGCTTAGGAACTTTGGAGGATTCTCACCTATTACTGTAATTTTGGGCCAATTACTGAGAAAGCTGCTAATTATAGGAATTATTAGAGAGTGAGACTTAGAGAGAAAAGAGTGGAGTTCAAATCCCAGCCCCATCCTTAACTAGCTATTTGGACAAATTGCCTTACCTTTCAGACTAAAGCTTTTTCATCAACTGTAAAATTAAGAAGTTGGTCTAGATCAGACCTTCTTAACTAGTTTTTTGTTTGGTTGGGGGTGGGGAACAGTAGGAAACTGCAAATTTTGGATGAAAAAAGAATTATACCCTTATTTTTACTAACCCCTAACTGAAATGTTAGCATTTCTTCCCATTGTGACTTTAAAAAGAAAACATTATTCTGAAAAACAAGTCCATGACACACAAAAATATTACAAAACGCTGATCTAAATGATCTTTAAGATTTCTCCCAAGTCTTTACCCTGAACTTTAATTTCTAATATACATTATCTTTGGGAAAAGAAAAATGAATTGAAAGAATGGGAAATATCTTTTGAAATTTGTTTCTCTCAAGATTCTCTGAACTAACTTTGATATAAACACTAAAATTGTGAAACCTCATTTATAGCTCACAATGGACTACCTACTCAGCAGAGCACAGGCTTTCTGCATTATATCCTGCTGCCCAACACTACTACAACACATAGATTCCCATAAATCCATGTTTTACTCTAAGGACAGATTTTGACTGAGTATGACCAAATCAATGATTATAGAAAAGATACTCTCAGATGTCTTTTTACTTAATACACTTGATTTCTACAAATTAAGTAAAATATGACTAGTGATCCTCATAGGACTTATTACCAAAAATGAACCCAAAGCTCAACCTTCTTATTTTACCCGTGAAGAAACTGAATCCAGAGAAAGGAAGGATTTGTTCCAGGTCACACAAGTAGTCAGCAGCAGAGTAAGAATTTAAATACAGATTTTCTTATTTGAAAATCAGGGGTATTTTACTATGCAATCTGCTTTCAGAATGAAAATTACAAGGGACATTGAGAATCATCTAGCCCAAGATCCTACCTCACTCACAATTTACAGATAAGGAAACTAAAGCCTTGAAAGGGAAAATGATTTACTCAGTATCAAAGAGTGGGCTAATAGAAAATGCCATTTGACAAAAAGATAGAATCAATTTAATTCAATCTAACATGTGTGTCCTTTATATGTAAAGGGCACTGTGCTTGGCTGGGAACAAAATCTGGAAGATGCAAAGTCTCTGTTTGCTATAGTAGTACTGGGATTGGAGTCAGGGAAACCTGTGTTCAAATTCTCCCTTATCTGTGTGACTCTGAGCAAATCACATTGACCTTTTTTTACCCTTAATTTCCTAATATGAAAACTAAGTATAATGCTATCACCTACCTTACCTAAGATTATGTATGTAAAATACTTTGCAAATCTTATAGCTTTTTATATAGTAATGAGTAGGGAAAGAAAATGATAGTTGTGAGAAGTAGTAGCTTGGTAAAATATATACAACAAAAGTATATACAACTTTAAAACAAGTTAAAATATGACAGAGAGGAATGTGAAATTTGTGAAGAAAAGACTCCAAGCTGGGGAAAAGTAGGGAAAGTTTTATAGAAATGGGGGTACCAGACCTGGATCTAGAGGGATTTCAGTACATAGGGGTTACACTTCAGATATAGGATGTGAACTACATAATTGTGCAGAGGTCAAAGAGGGAATATGAATGAAATCAAAAAGGGGTTTTCAACTTGGTTTGGATGGCATCAATGTCAGAACCAGATCTCCTGACTCTACTCAGACTCATGCCCTTTCTGTTCTATCATGTTCCTCTAATCCTTACTCCAGGAACCAGTCTGACCACCTATATATAACTCCTTG
Source organism: Myrmecobius fasciatus (assembly GCA_023553655.1). Taxonomy (NCBI): domain Eukaryota; kingdom Metazoa; phylum Chordata; class Mammalia; order Dasyuromorphia; family Myrmecobiidae; genus Myrmecobius; species Myrmecobius fasciatus. The sequence continues at coordinate 242,518 of JAJPUD010000469.1, read as the reverse complement.
GGTCTTGGAATTCTTATAGATATCCTGATGTCTAACCTGCTCTGGCTTTTTGTTTTAAACTTTTTCTCCTCCCAATTAGTTTGTTTCTTCAATATGTTCAACCACATCTCTTCTTCCCCAAGATAACATACATACACACATTGTTGTCCACATACTAGGAAATTTGCATAATAATTGAACCCTGATAACCCCAATTACATGAGGAGACAACAGACCCTAATTTTTAAATATTTTCTAGAAATGTGGGTTCTAATTCTTATAAATAAATGCCACTTAAGGGTCTTTTGTTTTTGTTTTTGCCCCTCATACTTTCAAAGTCACAAGCTTGTCTATCTCATAGAACTCTGTTATTATTTCTCCTAGAACATTTAATACTTCAATACATGCCTCTTCAACAAAAATCTTCCTGGGTCCCCCTTAATGCTACTGTCTTTCTTCTGAGATTGCTTCCAAATTCCACTTCTCTTTTGTCTCCACTATCAAAATGTAAACTCCTCGAGGGGAGAGACTATTTTTTTTTTTACTTCCTTTGTATTCCCAGAATTTAGCTCAATGCCCAGCACATAGTAATTAATACTATATAGTAATATAATAAAAACTTAATAGATGTTGATTTGTTGACTTGCCTACTGCTCTAGTTCTAATAACATGTAATTTATCTCCTCAAGAGTATAATCTCCTTGAAAGCAGGAACTAAGCCTCTTTGGCATTTTAAAATCTCTTATGCCTCTGAGTACACAGTAGATGCTTAGTGAATATTTGTTGAATGAAATTAAGTGGTTCCCAATGACAGCCTCATGACAGCTTTCTTCAAAATTTAACTTGGTCCTTCCCAGTTGGCTCAAAAGTCACATCTATATTGTCTGACCAAGTCACAGCAAAGAGTAAAGACTTAATAACTTTTGTTCATAATCCAGAGGCATCATTAGGCAATTTTTCAGAGAAAAGATGAGGCTTTAGAGAAACTGCAGTTCAGCAGTCTCAAATTAAGAAGTTTCAGAATCAAATGACTCTAGCATGGAAGAAAGATACATCTTTTGCCCAGAGTAGACAGCTTAGTTCTCCTTCTGAAGTCTCACCTGGGAGAAGGGCAGGCAGTTTCTCCATTATTTGGTAGTACGGGCAAATGTTCAATATTTTAAGATCAGCCCTTTCTCTAAAGGACAAATAAATAAGGCAAGTGATCCTTTGTTCTCTCCAGGAGGAAACATTAACTTCCTGGCTAAATTCTCTTTGTTCAGCTAAGGTCAGTGGTACTCCCTCTGTAACCCCATGAGATCTGCATCTCATCTTCCTGAAGTGAAGATTTCTGAGTACTTAGTTAATAGATCACTTGTAAGTAAACAATTTATTTATATGCTCAATCAGTATTGGCCCAAAATGATACTTACATTTGCATAATGGTTATAATGTATGTATAGATACAGTCTTATCATATATATTATATCCTTTGATCTTCATAACCACTCTGTGATGTGATTAAGGACCACAAAATCAAAGAATTTTAGGGTTAGAACAGACCTCCTAATCCACATCACACCTGAAAAAGAATTTTTGCTATCATATACCCCATAAGTGGTCATTCAACATCTGTTTAAAGCAATCTTACCAGTAAGAGTGAACCCACTAACTCCCAAGAAACATTCCATAAAACTAATAGTGCAGAATGGCTGAATAAATTATGGCATTAAATTAATTAGTTAATTTAGTTAATTTAAAGAAATCATGAAAGACAGCACATACCAAGCCAGTTTTGGATACAAGAAGAGTTAATTTCAGAGCCTACTTCCCATGAATACTAGCTCTGTTAACATGGGTAAATCATATAACTTCTCAAGATCCAAAGGCAATTCTAGAAAACAACAAGTCATGATTTCTTATTATGAGGAGTTTTCCACACTGAAATTACAAAAACATACATAAACATATACACAGATAATAAAGTGCATAAATCAATGCTTGTTGATTGACTGGAAAAGGACACTTAAGCATACAAGCTAAAGCGTGTATATATATGAAATGATACTAAATAAGCAGAATTAAAACTGTTTAGAAATATGTATATCTATGTATACACATATATTTATATTTTGATAAAATAAAAGGAAGAAAGAAAGAAAACTGGGTGAAGACTGAGAGTGTGGGTAGGCCTGTGAACCCAAAATCATTTTTGTTTGCATTTCTATGTGTTAATTTCCTTATTGCCTTCTCAAGGGACTAGAGATTTTGTCCACTATTTTACTTCTTATTTTATATATTTATTTTTGTATATTTTTGAGTATATTATTGTATGTATTGATAATGTTAATATGTCAATTTTGATCATTTGCTTTTTTTAATCAGTGATTATTAAGCTTTCAAAGAGTACAGCTGAATTTTATGGGAATTATGATCTTTATTTTACAGATAAGAAAACTGTCTTACAGAAGTTTGCTTTCCTAAGGTCAACAGAGCCAAACACAGAAACTCACTCACAAAATTTCAGAGTTGGAAGAGATTCTAGGAAAAAACAAAACAAAACAAAAACAAAAAAACTCAACATAGTCCTCTTTGTACTTAAAAAAATTAAAAAAAAAAAACCTCCCTTTAAAATATACCCAACAGTCTATTAGCCAACCTCTGTTCCAAGCACAAAAACTTCACTCACAAAATTTCAAAATTGGAAGGGATTCCAAAAGAAAACTTCAGTCCTATTCATACCTAAAAACTTCCTTTACAATATACCAAACAAGCTACTAGACAATTTCTGTTTCAAGACCTCCTACAACAATTCTTTCTACTTTTTGAGAACTCAGATTATTTATTGCTTATTCAGTCATCTATTCAATATACATTGATTAAACATCTGGTATTTCAGGTCCATGTTAGATCCTGGGGATGCAAAATCAAAAGTTTTAAATACCTTTATTATAAAGAAACTACCACTTGATAGCTGAGAAGATTCTTCTTATATTAGTCCCAAATCTCTGTTCCTGCAAATTCCACCAATTTAATTCAACAAATATTTATTAAGAATTTACTATGTGCAAATACAAACATACAAAGCCTCTGCTCTCACAGAGCTCAGAATATAATAGGAGTCACCTGACAGGTACATAAATAAATATAATGCTAGATTGATTGCTATAGGGGTAGACAAGAGCCAATAGACTGGAAGAGTCTTCAGAGGCCACCTGGGGAAGCTTCTTAATTTTATAGTTGTTGTAACAGAAGTCCAGGGAAGTCAAGTGATCTGCCTCACTTCCCACACGTAGGAAGTATCAGAGGCAGGTTCTGAAGTGAAATCCTTGGGCTCCACAGTCAGTGCTCTTTCTAGTGCTACAAAATATGAAGAAAACATGGCTGGATTGGGAAAGGGGGGAAATTACCAATAACTCAGAGAAAAAGTAAAACTTCGTGGAGAAAGAGGTTCCTGAACTATTTGTTGAAGTAGGAGAAAAGATTTTAATAGACAGATATGAAAAGGGGTGCATCTTTCAGAGACAGCCTGAAAGAATGCACAAAGGAGAGGAGAGGTAAGAATAGAGAATAGAAAAATGGCTACAGTATAAAGCATATGAAGGCAGTAGAGTGAAATAAGGCTAGAAAGGCAGTTGGGAACCAGTTTGTTGATGGCTTTCAGTGTCAGACTAAGAAGTTTGCACTTTATCCACACACCAATGGGGAGCTGAAGTGTCCTAATATATTAGAATTAGAGTTGGAAGGACCCTCATCTTACAGATGAGGAATATGAAGCCTAGAAAAAACATATGACTTCTCAGTGTTACAGAAAAAGTAAGTGATAGAACCAAAGCTATGTAGAATCACAGAAATTTCAGGTTTGGAAGGGACCTCATAGGTCATCTAGTCAAACTCATACATGAAAAAACACACAACTTTTGCTTGTAGACTTCAGATGAGGAAGATCTCACTTTCTTTCAAGGGATCCATTCCATTTTGAGGAAGTTCTAATTGTTAGAAAATTTGTTTTCTCCCCAAATCAAGTCCAAATTTACCAGTTTTTCAATTTTCCTATTACTCTAAACTCTGTCCTCTGAGACCACATGAAACATGTGTAATCCTTCCATAAGCAGCTCTTGAAATATTTGAAAACAACTACCATATGATCCCCTAAGCCTTCTCTTCACTAGATCAAACATCTGAAGTTCCTTCAACCAATCTTTTTTTATTATTATTATTTTTAACACACATAGCTTTAGGAATCATGTTGGGAGAGAAAAATCAGAGCAAAAGGGGAAAACCATGGGAGATATAAAAAATGGAAAAAAAGAAGTGAACATAGCATGTTTTGATTTACATTTAGTCTTCTTAGTTCTTTTTTCTGGAGCAGATGGAATTTTCTGTCCAAAATCTATTGGGATTGCTTTAGAGGAACCAATTTTTCATAGTTGATCATTGCACAATCTTGCTGTGACTGTGTACAATGTATTCCTGGTTCTGCTTATTTTGCTCAGCATCAGTTCAGGTAAATCTTTTCAGGCCTTTCTAAAATCAGCTTGTTCATCATTTTAAATTTTTATTTATTTATTTTTTCTTTTTCTTTCTTTCTTTTTTTTTTTTTTTTTTGCTGAGGCAATTGGGATTAAGTGACTTGCCCAGGGTCACACAGGAAGTGTTAAGTGTCTGAGGTCAGATTTGAACTCAGGTCCTCCTAACTTCAGGACTGGTGCTCTATCCACTGCACCACCTAGCTGCCCCCTTCATCATTTTTTAAAGAACAATAATATTCTGTTACCTTCACATATTACAACTTGTTCAGCCATTTCCCAATTGATGGACATCTACTCATTTTCCAATTTTTTGCTTCCATAAAAAGAGTTGCTATAAATGTTTTTGTACATGTGAATCCTTTTCCCTCATTTAGGATTTCCCTGGGATACAGACCCAGTAATGACACTACTGGGTCAAAGGGTATGCACAACTTTATGGCCCTTTAAGCATAGTTCCAGAATGCTTTCCAGAGTGGTTGGATTATTTCACAACTCCACCAATAATGCATTAGTGTCCCAGTTTTCCCACAATTCCTCCAACATTTATCATTATCTTTTCCTGTCATCATAGCTAATCTTAGAGGCATGACTTCAACCCATTTTTACATGGCATGTATGCAAAACCTTTCATTCTCCTAGTAGTCTTCTGCTCTGAACATTGTAATAGTCTCTAAACTTAGGCAGGTCCCCTGCCTCCAAATCTAGGTCCTTTGTTGTGCATTAATTTTGAGTAGGTATCATGATCAGACCTATGTAGTAGGAAGATTATTGGCCTCCAAAGCCAAAACTTTTTTGAGGGTAGTTCTTAGAATTTTCCATTCTTATCTGTCCTTTCAAAATTCTGCCTAGAAAGAGAGATCCTGATAAATTTTTTCCCTGAGGCAGTTGGGGTTAAGTGACTTGTCCAGGGTCACACAGCTAAGAAATCTTAAATGTCTGAGGCCAGATTTGAACTCAGGTCTATGCTGACTTCAGGGCTGGTGCTCTATCCACTGCACCACCTAGCTGGCCCCCTGATAAAAATCTTAATGTAAATAGAAAGTCTCATACAGTCACATACATCTTCATCAAAGAGAAGAAATTTAGTCATAAAACTACATTTTCCCTAACATGTACCAAACTATATAAAGGCATATCATTAATGAAATATTTTTCAGAGAAAGCCTGAATCTTGTGAATTAACATTGTCAAAAATGGGTCCTTCTCATGAGAGTTGAACAAATAGTTCAACTAATAGTATATTATATACAAAATAGTATATTATATACAAAACCCTATAGCAAGTGCTGAGTGTACAAAAATAAAACATAGACTTGTATTCAAAGAATTTATAGTTTAATAGGAGGAAGAAGAAACTTAATACAAGATAGAATGTGATATGGACAAGTTCAAAGTGGTCAACAAAAGTTTGTGTGTGGGTGTATAGTATAGTATATGTGTGTATATGTATATACAGAGGAAAAGAGAGATAGACACAGAGAGAGAGAAATGGAGGGGGAGGACGGGGGGAGGGGAGGGGAGAAAGGAAAAGAGGGAGGGAGGAAGGGGGAGAGACAGAGATAGAGAAGGAGAGAGAGGAGAGAGACAGAGATAGAGACAGAGAGAAAGACTGAGAAAGAGAGAGATATAGGAGAGAGACAGAGACATACAGAAAGAGATGGAGAAGGGGCACATGGGGAGAGAGGGAGAAAGGAAAAGAGGGAGGGAGGAAGGAGGAGAGAGAGAAAGATAGAGAGAAAGGAGGGAGGGAGATTTTTCCGGAGGAGGAGGATCAATCAGTTAATTAGCAAACACTTTTTAGGTATCTGCTGAGGAGGCTCAGCATTGCTGGGAATAAATACAAAGAAAGCAATCCCTACTTAAGGATATTGTGTTTTAAGTGTATGCAGAATAAATAGTCCTGGAGTTAGAGTGGAAGTAACTATAATGTAGTCAGCTGGGTGGCATATTGATTAGAACACTGGATCTGGGGTTAGGGAGCTTTGAGTTCAAATAGAATCTCAGAGACTTATTGGCTAGTCATCCTGTGTACATCATCCTGGGCAAGTCAATTAACATCTCAGTTTTCTCAACTATTAAATGGGGGGGAGGGGGAGATAGTAGCTATCACGAGATTATGGGTATTTAATATATGCCTGTTTTCCTCCTTCCTACAAAATTGTGAGGGAGGGAGGGCACTGGTGATACCGAAGCTATGTCTAGAAGGAAGCAAGAGGTTTTTATGAGGCATATTTAAAAAGGAAACACAGCCTAGGCATAAGGTAATGACCAGGATAGATCAAGGACTAAGAAATGTTTCTTGGAGGACTTGACCCGGGGACAGCCTTCTTTGTCATATTGCTGAGGTGGAAAAGATCCAACCTGACTTTAAAATAAGAAGTCTCTACAAGAGAATTATCCCTAACTCCTCCCTGAAATAATCACAGAATGAGACTGAATAGCCTCAAGGCAACACAGACTTTGAGGGGAAGGTGGTACCTGGAGCGATGGAGAAGCCCAAATCTGAACACTTTCCCTTTCCAATTTACTTGTCTGGCAGGGATCCAGCCCTAGAGCTCTGAGTTCAGCCAAAACCACTACCCTGCCCCATCCTACAGCTGCCAAACAGTGGCAGGCAGAGTATCATTACTGTAATAGGTTGCAATGATGCTAAACATGAAAAGATTGCTTTCCGGTAAAACTGCTGACACGTGGAACTATCTTGGGAAAGAGAATATTATGAGAAAGACAGGTCTTACAGATCTATAATATGGGTGATGTTTCAGGCTTTAATCAATTTTCAATCCTTGAAACTAAAATACTCTTGATTTATGAAATTCCACAAGTTACTTCTTTTTTGTGTAGCCCATGCATAATGAAGAACTCAGAGAAGGACTAATTTTTTTAAAGGGTCCTTCTTTAGAAAACAGGGCAGGTTTCAAGGGAAGTCCACAATATTTACATAATTGTTTAGCAAACATTTATCCTATTATTTATGTGATTAGACAAAGTGGGCTGTTCCAATGCATCTTTTTATGATACGGAGATGACCTTGGGTTCTCCAGGGCTATGTCAACAGAGTTCAAATTTTGATAGTTCCTACAAATCAGGAAAGGCTTAAAGTTCGAGGTCAGGGATATACAAATATCCCTTCCACATCATGAGGAGTAATCATGCTCCCATGGTGTGGAAAATATATGTTAAATACTTTCCTTCATACCAGAAAAAAGTTTGATTTTTTTTTTCTTTTATAGTGTTTACAGTAATTGTTTTGTAAATTTTGGATTAGGTGTTTGGTATTAGGCTATATGTAGGTCAATAAAAGTAAAAATACTTTTTTCTGTGACTTCTGGCCTTCATATGTCATCTGTGGCTTCTGCAAAACTCTTCCAGAATTCCCATTTATTTTCTTATGCTGATCCATCATATAGAAAAATCAAGATGAGGAAAGCCACAATGTGGAAGAGATAACTGCACTGTATGCATGTTGTACAATGATCAGAAGAATGCAAGCCACCTTGACGACAGATCTCTTTTGTTTTGTCTTTATTTTAGCCGTATCCCCAGTGCCAAGTACAATATCTTGTACATATTTAACAAATCTTGTTGAATTTAGTTGAGCAACCTAGCTAAGTTCAAAAAGATTCATCATCAAAAAGATTGTGATTAATTGTTTTTTGGTAAACATAGTATACACACACACACAGGCATAGAAGAACTGTGAGCTATATTGGAGCTAGAGCTGGAATGGCTCTTAGAGAATATGCACTCTAACCATTTTGTTTGACACATGAAGTAGCTGAGGCTCAAGGACAATAAATAGCATTTCCAAGGGGCCACAGAGAGTAAGCATCAGAAGCAAGATTTGAAGCCAGTGCTCTTTCCATTATACTATACTGCCTCCATGTGGACAGAATATACCTCCCCCCCCCCTCCATTAAAGAAATCAGGATCCTTAAAGGATCCTTAGAGAATATTTAATGAACCCCAAAGGAATTAGAGATCCTTAAAATATTAGAACATAGCCACCTATCCATACCTACACAAAACTTTGATTTCCATGATTCTCATAGAAAGAACAATTTGAAGGGTTTTTTGTTTGTTTGTTTGTTTGTTTTAAGGGACAAAGGAAATGTTTTATTTTCTTTCTAATTCAGTTGATCACCTTCCACATGTGGGTTTCATGGAAAAGCTGTTCACATGTCTCTGTAGACTATGAAGTGCTCAATTAATTATTTAAACAAGTAATTTGAATTGGGAGTTTAGAAGCTCTTGATGAAAAGGCGGTGTGTAAGTGTACAGAATTATTGTTCTTCATCTTTAGCTATGAGCTAAATAAATATAAGTTGAACCAATTAATCATGATGAAATTTCTTACTGTAATTTTTTCACATAGGATATACTGGTCAGTCTCTTGGCCAACTTGCTGATAAATCTTTTTTCTATATCAATTAATTTATTTTACAAATTACTTTTATGTTGAATTATTTTACATCATAATACAAAAAAAAAATCATACACTTTAACTAGACAGGGAAACATCCTGATTAATGAAGGCACACATCATGCTTTCTGCTACCATCAGAATCTAGATTGTTAATTAGCATAATAAAGGAGGGGGAAACAATCAGAAAAGCATAAAATAGAATGTGTGTAATAATTTCCTTACGATTGAAATTGATGAAGAAATAGTTTTAACAAGTGAACGGATGAAGAGGTAAATGAACAATATATTTCTTTATGTCTCTCTTTTCTAGGTGAACACAAAATATGTAGTTTTTCCTATGCTGTTCATCCAGATATAATTCAACTTTCTTCCAAAGTAATATAGCCTTAGTAAAGCTTGGAGAATCTTGGAAAATTGGTTATAAAGTGCATAGAAATAACCACACGATTATGAGTCACTATTGCAGATTCAAGTAAACAAAAAAATCAATTAAACCCTTATTGAATATCTACTTATAACACAGATATATCATGGAATATTTCTGCAGTATATAAAATCATGAATATGAATAATCCAGAAAAGCATGGAACAAATTAACATAAACTGATGCAAAATAAAATAAATAGAACTTAGAAAAAATATACTCAATGAGGGAAAAAACAATACAAAAATAAAAGATGATGATGAAATTTTTCTTTTCAAGAAAAATAAAGTGGATATTATTAGCTTGATAACACCATCCAAATTAAATCAAAATATATTTTGACATATACTTTAAAATGAAAATGAGGAAAAGAAGTCAGTGTAAATCAATTGCCATAACAAGAAGGCAAAAAACAGTCCTTAATTGGAAAACACTTGCAGATATTTACCAATCAGGGAAAGATTGCAGCTAATGGCAATCAATATAAAATATGGTTCGTATCAATGTTCTATCAGTGTTACTGTATGTTTATGAATCTTGGAACACAACCATCTCTAAAGAGCTGAAAATTAATAACAAATAGAGTACCAAGAAGAGATGTGTGGTAGATATAAGCAGGCTGGTAAGGCACGGAAATGAATGATAGAGAAAATGATGTGGTCATGTGACAAAAGTGGGGGGTGATAATAGACAACCTCACTGGATTGCCCAAGAGCTCCACTGATAACCTTAAGATGTCAAGAAAAAACAAGAAAGACCTCTAATTCTTTGGAAAAATTCCCATTTGGTAATTTTTTGGAAGACATGGAAAAGAGTTGCACAGAAAGGATAGATATGGGTGAGTTGTAATCCCTAATATTAAGGGAATACCCAAATCAATGAAATCTATTATGATAACAGTAGCAGTTAGCATTTATGTAACATTTTAAAGTTTGCATAGCACTTTACATATATTTTCTCATTTTATCTTCATAGCTATCCAGGGAGGTAAATTATATAATTACACTCATTTTACAGATGTGGAACCTGAGACAGACAGAAATTTAGTGACTCTCTCAAAGTCATACAGGTAGTATTTTAGATCAAATGTTAGTTTAATTTATTTAAATCTAAATTATAGGTCTAGAACTCTATGTTCTATACTGTCATTTATTTGATCCATGTGAATATTTTAATATTAAGTATTTCCCTGTCATCAAGGATAAATTATTTCAATTCTTTAACTACCATGTGATTTACTTAGAGAAAACAAATAATCTTATAGTAGGAAAGAACATTTAAGTTCATCTAGTCCACATCATACCTGCAGTATAAATGTCCTCTACAACAGTTTTTTTTGAAAAAAAAAATTGAGAACTTTTTTTTTTATTAAGGATTTTTATTTACAAATATGTTTGGGTAATTTTTCAACATTTTCCAGTTTCTAGCCACTACAAAAAGGGCTGCCACAAATATTCTTGCACATGTGCGTCCCTTTCCTTCCTTTAAGATCTCTTTGGGATATAGGCCCAATAGAAACACTGCTGGGTCAAAGGGTATGCAGAGTTTGATAACTTTTTGAGCATAGTTCCAGATTGCTCTCCAGAATGGTTGGATCCGTTCACAGTTCCACCAATGATGTATCAGTGTCTCAGAACTTTTGTTTTTATAACACATTCATTTTCCAATATATTTCCCTGTGTCTACCAGAGAACTATCCCTTATAATCATGATTCTTAAAGTATAGTTTGGAGACCTTCAGGGAGTTCCTGAAATATTTTCAGGGATATCACAAAGTTGAAGCTATTTTCATAGTAATACTGTTTTAATTTCTGTACAGTAAATATCAATAGACATATCTTAAAGGAACAAAAGCTTTGGGGGAGGGAAATTCTCAATCCTTTATATTTTTGAGAGCTACTGTCTGATAACAATGGAATTAAAAAAAATTTTTAGCTCAACAGAACTAACAAATACAAAATCCTCCTTAACACATGTTCACCCAGCATCTACTTGAAGACCTTTGGTGATAGAGACCTCACTAATTCTATTCATTTTTATACAACTCTAACCATTGGAAAAGTTTTCATTATAATGAGTTATCCCTTTGTGGTCCAATGATCTAAGTTCTGACTTCCTAGAGTCAACCAAGAGAATTCCAAACCTTCTTTTATATGATAACGCTTTAAATATTTAAAGCAGAAATTGTGTTTCATTGCTTCACCTTATAATAGTACTGATGAGTCACATTTATATTGCTCTTTAACATTTCAAAATATAATCTTTATGTTATTATCCCATGTGATCATCATAGTAGCCTTGTGAGATAGCTGTCATTTGCTATCCCCATTTTATGTGACAAATTAGTTAAGCCATGAAAGAAAAATCAGAAAAAGAGAAAGAAAAACAAACAAACAAAAAAAGTGAAAATAGTATGTTTTGATTCACATTCACAGGTCTTCACAGTTTTCTCTCTGCAAGTGGATACCATTTTTCAGGCCAAGTCTCTTGGAATTACCTTGAATCATCACACTACTGAGAGGATAAGCAGGGTTTCTTAAAAATTTTCCACTCAAGATCCCTTTTCACCCAATAAATTTTCATATGACCCTGGTATATAGGTATACAAATCAAAATTTACTGATAATAATTCATGATTTCATGACCCCCACATTTGTTTATATAATCCCATAACAAATATGGAAACATATTTAAGAGGACTATACATGTTTAACCTATATCAGATTGCTTGCTGTCTTAGGGAAAAGGTAGGTAAGAGAGAGAAGGAGAAAAATTTGGAATGCAAAATCTTGCAGAAATGAAAATTGAAAACTATTTTTGCATGTGTTTGAGAAAAAGAACAAAATACTACTGGGGAGAAGGGAAGAAGAATCTCATATGGCAAGGTTTTATGTCCTATAGCTAAAGTGGTCACCATTCTCTAGATACTCTGCATCTTTTCAACATATCATTCAATTAACGTGTACCAGGACCTGTGGTAAACACTGGATTTTTTAAAAATTTCCCTTCGTCAAGAAGTTACATTTTATTGGAACAAAAATATGTATTTGTTTTATGTAGAAAATATATGCAAAACAAATATATAAACACAAAATAATATGGTGAGAAAACAGTGTTAATTTCTAGGCGAGAGCATTCAGAAAAGGACTTGTGTTCTTTTTTAGAGGGTTCTTCAATTTATTTAGAAGGCAAGTTATTTTTTTTTTAATTTTATTTTATTTGCATAACATATGTGTGGGTAATTCAACATTAACCCTTACATAGCTTTCTGTTACAAATTTTTCCCCCAACTCTCCACCCCTCCCCTAGATGGCAGGATATCCACTACATGTTAATTATGTTAAAATACTTGACAAATCAAATATATGTATACATATTTCCAAACTTATCATTGTTGTGCAAGAAAAATCTTATCTACACAAAAGACATATCAGATAAAGGAAACACAATGTAAGCAAACATCAATCAAGAGTATGAAAATGTTATGTTGTGGTCCACATTTCACATCCCTCTCTCTGGGTGTATATGGCTTTCTTCAGTGAATAATTGGAAGTGGTTTGAAACATTTCATTGTTGAAGGGAACCATGTCCATCAGAATTGATCGTCATATATTATTGTTGTTGCCGTATATAATGATCTCCTGGTTCTGCTCATTTCACTCAGAATCAGTTCATGCAAGTCTCTCCAGGCCTCTCTGAAATCGTCCTGCTGGTCATTTCTTACAGAACAATAATATTCCATAATATTTTATACCATATTTTTATACCATATACCATATTTTATTCCATAATTTATTCAGCCATTCTCCAATTGAAGGGCATCTATTCAGTTTCCAGTTTCTAGCCACTACAAAAAGGGCTGCCACAAACATTCTTGCACATGTGGGGCCCTTTCTAGAAGGCAAGTTATTAAGGATTTTCCATGATTCTATGTAAATGATGAAGAAATTTTCATTAAATAAAATGCTATCCAATTGTTTTGACATTTTAACTAAAATCTATTTGGTAATAGACAATGTACCACCAGGAATCCAAGCCTGAAGATTAATCATTAGCATAGTTTTGTGTTCAAAATATATATTCTTGGTCACTAATTTTCAGATGAACAACAATCAACTTTTAGGGAAAAAAAAACAAATCTGTCCTGTCTTATTAAATTGAGCAAATAATTTTGTGATTCTGGATACAAGCTTTCAGAGAACATAGAGATAAGGGATAGAGGAAAGAAGAGAGGGAATCCTAGGAATTTTTGCCCAGTCAAATAAAGAGACTGGAACTTGTGTTATGCAGAAAGAACAGCAAGGTACATCAAGGTATCCTCTAAAATATCATGCTCAGAACTGAATACAAATGTCAAATGTCAAAAGACAGAAGGACCAGCATCTCTGCTGTGATAATGGGGATTTTGTCCAATCCATTCATCTACTCAAAGAGGGGCAGAGGTGTTAGTGAGCCTCTTTCCTATTATTTTTCCTTACTTAAGGAGAAAAAACCCTCAAAAATTCAAGTTATTTGAATCTATCATTGTGACATCTGATTAGGGCATCTGAATTTTTGAATTCAAAGTTATTGGTATCCTCCATATGCTACATAGTGTTCTCATTAACACAAAATGTTTTCAAGCTTATGGTGTGGAAATCATTAACCTCTTCCGTGAGAAGTGTATTGTATTTTCCACAGTTATCCCTCAAATAGCTACAAAGACACAAAGGTTATTTATTCTTGTACTTTCTTTCTCTCCCTTAATATCCTTCTTCCCTGTGACCCATCAAGTGCACTCCCTAAGAAAATGGAAGAGGAGGTTTTGTGTTTCTCCTCCTTCTTAATTATCACAACATAATTAGGCAAGTTCTTAAGAAACTTAAGAAGTGATTTCTTTGTAGGACTTTGTAGAAGGGAAGGAAGGGAATAAGTATTTATTAAGTGCCTACTATGCATTTGGAACTATAATAAGCACTTTATAAACATCATCTCATTTGATTCTCACAACAACCCTGGGATGGAGATACCATTATGATCTTTATTTTATAACTGAAGAAACTGAGGTAGACTGAGTTAGTTAAGTGACTTGTCCAGAGTCACACTGCAAGTCAGTCTGAGACCAGGTTTGAGTTCAGCTCAGGGCTCTCTCCACTGCAGTAGAAAGAGGCAGGAAGGAGAGTTCCACTACAGAAAGTAGGAGTCCAGGTCTTGGAGTGAGAATGCAGACAGTTGTGCTTGGAACTAATATGGCCGGAGGGTTAAGTTTCAGGAAAAGAAATGAATGAAGCAAGGATAGAAGAGTAGATTGGGTTCATGCTATGGAGGAACCAATATCTATTTGCTTAAAATGAAGCCCTTGGAATAAGTGCTTCTTAAAAAGCCACAGAGGTCAAGAAATCACTTACATTCAGTGCTCCTGTAACATCAGCCACTGGCCAGCAAACAGGGCTCTCTTCCCAGCATTGCATGTACAGTGCATGTGGTATATTCTGTTCCCAGAATTACATGTATCAAAGATTCTGCATCATCAAAGGAATATTCATGAGCATTCATTAGACTGACTTAAAGAGGCTTCAGTGAAAGGGAACAAAGACATTTTGGAAAGGGTTTTGCTTTGTTTTGTTTTTTAATAAGAAACATGAAAACAAAATGTTTTTCTTGTCTAACTTTCAGTTACCTAGAAAAATAAATGGACCAGAACCTGATCCTCGGGCATTTTTACTAACCCATGTTTGTAAATGTGGTGATTGGGGCACTTGGCAAATGTGGAAGAAATGAAGAAGTGTAAAGAATGAGGGGAGAAAGGAGAGGAGGAATGGTGTGGTCCAAGTGGTGATCCAAATGGGTATTAGCAATGGTTGCCATTTATGTAGTATGTTAAGATTTATGAGCCACTTTACTTATGTCATCCCAACTGGTTCTCACAATAATCCTGAAATGGGTGCTATTATATACTGTATCTTGTACATGAGAAAATGGAAGCTGAGAGAGAGGTTCAAGAAGTTGACTAGGGCCATCTAGAAAATATTAGAAGCAGGATTTGAACACAGGTCTTCCTGAAGTCTGGCATCCAGGATTCCATAATAGTATGTACACTAAAGCCTGAGAGTTGATCAATGCAAACAAATCCAAATGGCTAAGCAAGAGTCATTCAACTAGTAGAAAGGAAAGTGAGCAGGGTGGTATATGTGAGGAAGATTTCATAATATCAGTGAGATTACATTATGTAACCCCTAGCCTTGATATGCCAGTTACTCCCTGTTCTTTGCTAGAACCCAGAATCCCCTCAATGTTCCTGTCAGGCTTATGGGTAAAGAGCACCTTCACTTAGAGAGATCACCTCAAATACTTCTCTCTCAGTGAAGGTGTTCTCAGGAACAAAGATTAATAGCAAAAGCTTACATCGTTAATAAGCTTGCAAAGGTGGAAGGGAAATCACAAATTATAAGTCCAAATTCTCCCTACCTTTAAAAATGAATAAGAAAACTACCTCCTAGATATGTATGTCTGAGGTCATCTTGCCCAGTGGGCTTTGAATCCCAACTAAGATGCACAGTAGATTGAACAGTGGGCCTGAAGTCAGGGAGACCTGAGTTCAATCCTGTCTCAAACACAGTAGTTGTGCTACTTTAGGCAGGTCACTTAATCTCTGTCTGTCTCATGTTCTCACCTGTAAAATTGGGATAATAGCATCTACCTTCCAAGGTTGCTGTGAGAAGCAAATGCAGAAAAATTTGCATCATGCTTAGCATAGTACTTAAACATACCAGGTGCTTAGGAAAGGCTTATTTCCTTCCTTCATATATCACACTGCCCTTCCTGTTTCCATGCTCCCTTCTATGTTAAAATCCTGCTGTGTGACTATGTCACCTCCCTAAGTTATTGGCTCAGTTTTCTAGGAGTCCTCAATTTTAATTCCCTAGAAACTAGAGGGTAAGACTGTTAATCAGAGAAGCAGAATAATTAGTCCAGGTGCTCATAAGTACCGACAGAAGGAGTTTATGAAAAATCAGCTGCATTTGGAAAAGAGAACAATGATGTTTCTGCTAATCCCATCTACCAAAACATTGTGATTAAAGGATTTGCCTTGGCAAAGAAGAAAAAGGAAAACAAACTGAGGGAAAGCTAAATAAAGTCTTGCCCACTAACTATCCCTCTGCCTGAGGTTGAGAGGTAAGAGGAGCTGTGCAGAAATTCTAAAAAATGGGGATAGAATAAAGAAAAAATACATTGACAGTAGAATATAGCACCTTACGGACTGAAAAATCCTTTGCATATATCATCTTAGTTGGAAGGAAAACATGGCAGTTATTAACTTTATTTTACAGATAAGGGGAGAGGCTCACAGGGAGGTGAAGAGAATTTCCAGTAGCCACAAAGATAGTGTTAGGTCTTCTAGACTAGAAGTCTTCTGACTCCAGGTCTAGCACTCTTTCTTCTACACCAAGTTACCTAATGAGGATGGCCCTGGTAGTGTATATGAAATATGAATCACTTTCCATTGCTAATGCAACACTAGAATCAGAAACATTGGCCCCAGTCTTGGGTCACTAGCTGTTCCACTTCAGGATGTCCTTAGCTTTATTTTAGGAAGCATTTATTAAGTGCTTATTATGTTCTAGACACTGTGCTAAGGACTAGGAATCCAGTTATCCCTTCCCCATCATGGTTTCAATATATTAAAAGTTGGCATAAGAAATTAAATGGGAAATCTAAATGGGAATTTTTTGGGAGGGGTTTTATGATGACACAAAAAAACTCATAGATGACACAGAAAAAGTTTAGAAATTCAGAAATGTCTAATAGATATATATAGTGTTGTATGATGTCAACATGTTTTATCTTTTCATATCACAATAATTCAAACTTCTCTGGTATGAAGAAGGGTCAAAATATTTTATATGGATTTTCCAGATTGCCAGGATGAGAGGATTAAGGGTTTCTGTGCTCCTAAGCCCCACAAAGAGAAGGAATAACCATATTTCTGTTGTTTGTCCTATGATATCAGGGAGGTAATATCATGATGTGGAAGTGAATTGGATCTAAGTGAGGAAGGGTTGTGAAAAGTCACCAGCCTCACTCTCTCCTTCAGGGCCATTTGGGTCCAATGGCCAGATATGGATCAGGATGATGGGGGACCTTGGTTTTTAAAGTTAAAGTCCTTTACAGGTCTCAAGTTGATTGAGGCAATGCCCAATTAGTGATTAAAGCAAGTTACAAATACAAACAGAAAGATAGTCCCTAGTCTCAAGGAGCTTCTTCTATTCTTATGGGAGAAGACAACATATAGCAGGAAAAAGTTCAGAAAGTCCAGAGCATATCCTGCTGGCCTGGCTATGATTCTTTAAGTAGGGACTCAGGGAGGAACCAGCCAATTAGAGGAAGAAGCAGAGGGTGCTTTGAGCATAAGAAGTTCAGGATTAATAGCATGTTAGGCAAAATTCTGAGAGTCAAAAGTGCAGCTTGACTTAAATTAGACTAGACCCAAGATAATCTTCTATGCTTTGTGACTCTAATTGGAGTCAAATTGTAATACATTTTGTGATGTGCATACCCAACATTGCCCACTAAGTCCTAAAGAGCTCCTGGTACAGGGACCAAGCTAAGTTAAAGGCACTCGAGTCACAGCTTTGCTGACTAAAACTTTGCAGTGACAACCAACTTGAAGCCAGTACATAATGCATCATCAGCTATGGACATTACAGTGGGACTTGGGGCTCATCCTTGGGTGGGACTTGTATCATAGGGAGATTAATGCTCTGTACCTATGTCATAGAATGACTGAGGAGATGTAAGAGGAGAAACCTAAAGTAGAGAGCAAAAGCAAGTTTGCAATGACACACTGAATATAGGATGAAATGATGTGGCTTCCCACAAAGCACAGATCTCAGACATTGTGCATCTCTCTGGATCAATTAATCAAGCAATAAGCATTTAGTAATAGCTACTATGTTCCAGGCACTGTTCTAGCAGTTTTTTCAAAGACAAAAATGAACCAGTCCCTGCTCACAAAGAGATTTCATCCTATTAGGAGAAACAATATGTCTATTTAATAGCATATACAAAGTAGATATAAATAAATACAGGGTAGTTGGTGAGAGGAGGCACTAGAAGTTGAGGGAATAGAATAAAGTGTCAGAAAAAAAAAGCTGAAGCAGAAAAGCTTCATGAATAGGATACTCTTTATTGTACCCTAGAGAAAGTACAAAGGATTCATAGGAGTCCATGAAGAGATAAAGAAACAACTTAAGCTCTCAGTCAAATGAGACAGGTGACCCCAGATTATAGTTCTTGTCCTTGAGTCAGGAAGACCTGGATTCAAATTCTGCTTCAGATACTTACTAGATGGGTGACTATAAGAAAGTCCCTTAATATCTTTTGTCTTTGTTGGTAAAAGATATGTTCTCATCTGCAAAATGGGGTTAATAATAGCCCCTACCCCACTGTGGATTGCTGTGGAGATAAAATAAAATAATATTTGTAAAATATTTTTGTAAATCTTTGCAAATTTTAAGAACATTGTAAATATGAAAATACACTAAGTAGAAGTAGAGGGAGAAGGAGGAGGAGGAAGAGGAGAAGGAGAAGAAGAAAAGAAGAAAAGAAAAAGAAAAAGAAGAAAAGGGAGAGGGTGAAGGGAAGTTGGAGTTGTTTTTGGTGATGATGGTGGTAATGGCAGCAGCAGTAGCAGCAGCAATAGTAGTAGGAGTAGTGACAGTAGTAGTGACTGGCAATAAATTGTCTGTGGAAGACAATCATGTGTGGGGGCTACTATAGAAACCGCCCCCAGACCCACACAGTTTGAGAAGTCCCTGTCACAGCATGGGGTGCCAAGGTTCAGGTCCCTCATTTCCTCAGGTCAGCGTTCCCCTTCACTGCTCCTCCTGAGGGAGAACCATCTGGCCATTCTTTTTTTCTCCAGGAGGCATCAGGAAATCCCTTTCTTCCTGCAGAATGTCCAATCTCTGAACTCTCTGATCACCCACAAGGCAATCCCCAAGGCTGCTGCTACTCAGGAAAGTTATTTATTTATCTCAACAACTAGATTCTGGAACCACAATGACAAAGTGGTTAAAACTCCTCACCCTTTGTACAGCTGCCTGGAGTTAGGAAATCTATCTATGCCCTGGCAGCTGCCATCACTTGGGCTTGGAAAGTTCAGTCAAAAGCTCTCCTCGTGCTGTATAAATCAATTTATGGAGGTTGTGTGTATGTCTGGCCCACAACAGCCATTACCAGACTAGGGGATGGAGTTGGGGGGAGGTAGGGTTGAAAGAGGGGGGAAACATGTTTGCCCAGGCTTCTCCTCCTTAGCACCAAAGGCTTGATCTGTTGGGCTCTGATTAACTCCAATTCGTCCTCCAAATAGGGAAAATGGAGAGAGAAAAAGGAAAAGGACAAGCTATTTTATTAGCTTATTTTTAGAGAACACTGAGACAGTGGCTCGTGCAATAAAAGTTCTGACTTCCAACCAACCTGCAATCTTAGAGGCAACCCAGCCACTGACACCAGTCCAAAGCTGATTGTAGTTTCCTAACAAAATGGCAATACAAATGGCCACATTCTAATGGGTCCCAGATAAAGAATCACGAGCTGTCAATTCATCAGATTGACTTTATCAAATTCTCTCTTGATCAGCTCCTGCTGCCCCTTAACAATATTATTTTCTTTGTATCCAAGCTTATAATATTGTCTTGCAGAAGGAATAGAAATGTTTGAAGAAAGGCACTTTGGGAAAATCTAAACTCTGTGAACCTCTAAGTCCATCACTCAGATGCAGTTTCAAAGGTTACAGATAATTTAAGTAAATACATTTTGAATTGTATTCATCCTCCAGAAAATACCAAGATGAGATCATCTCAGCCTATTAAAGGACGAAGCTTATATATCTTTCATATGTTATTTGGATTTAGAGCAGGAAAAGACATTAGAGATCTAGCCCCTGAAAGGCTGCTAATGAACAAGTGGAGTGTCTTCCTTTTGCTCAGGCAGTCTATCACTTCTTGTTTTTGCTTCATAAGTCAGCTTCTTCAAGTGATCATGGGTGCCCTAGTGTCCTGAGGCTTCTATTTCCTTCTGGGTGTAGTGCATCCCCTGAAGAAAGGCTGCTATAGAGCAGGTCAAGCATCTTCTATATGCCCCAAAGCAACTACTTCCATTTGTGCTACCACAAGGCACCTTCTACCTCTTGCTGCCCTCCCCAAGTCCTAACCAGGATGCAGAGAATCTCCAGTGCAAAGCTTAACAGTCAACCCTCTCCCCCTTTACTCAGTAAACACTTTCCTTTAATATTCATGCTATTCCTCCCTCCATCCCATCTCCTCCAACAGATTGCCCCCTCTGCCATTGCTACGTTTCCCACTTATTTTTAATATCTCCCTCTTTACTGACTCATTTTCTACTGCCTACAAATATGTCTCTGTCATCTGTATCCTGAAAAAAATCTTGCACTTGAGCCTTCCATCTCTGCTGATACCTTATATCTTCTCTGAGATTTGTAGCAAAATTCTAAGACTCTGTCTATAATAGGTAACTCCACTTTCTATCTCTCTCTCTCTCTTTTTTTTTTTTTTTTGCTTTTTTTGCTGAGGCAATTAGGGTTAAGTGACTTGCCCAGGGTCACACAGCTAGGAAGTATCAGAGACCAGATTTGAACTCAGGTCCTCCTGACTTCAGGGCTGGTGCTCTATCCACTACGTCACCTATCTGCCCCCTCTCTTCTCTCACTCTCTTCTGACCTTATCAGTCCACTGAAATTGTTTTCTCCAAAGTTACTAATGATCTTTTAGTTACCAAATTCAGTGTTGTTTTTTTTTCTTAATCCCCATTTTTCATAATCTCTGCACCCTGTGACAATGTTGATTCCTCCCTTTTCCTTTATACTTTCTTCTCTCTAGGTCTTTGGGATACCTGCCTCTCTAACTACTCTTTCTTTGTCTTCCCCAGGTAACACTCTCTAACCTAGGTGTTCCTCAGGCTTTCATCCTGGGTCCCCTTCTCTTCTCCCTCTATGCTACTTCACTTAATAATCTCATCAGCTCCCCTGGATTTAATTACCATCTCTGTGCTGATGATTTTCAAATCTACCCATCCTGCCTTAATCTCTGATGACTTCCAGTCTCACATTTCTAACTGACATTTGGACATTTCAAACCCATAGACATCTTAAACTCAGTATGTTCAAAGCAGAACTCATTCTATTTCCCCCAAACTTTGCTCCCCTCCTACATTCCCTATTACTATAGAGGACAGAACCATCCTCCCTGTTTCTCAGGCTCACAACCTAGGAGTCATCCTTGATTCCTGACTGCTTCTCACCTTTAATATCCAATCTTTTGCCCAGGACTGTCAATTTTACCTTTGTCACATCTCTGGAATATGTCCCCTTTTCTCCTCTTACACTGTTACCACTTTTTTTACAGACCTTTATCACATCTTGCCTTGATTACTTCAATAGCCTGCTGGTGAGTCTGCCTCTAGTCTTCCCCCATGCTAGTCCATCTTCCATTAAGTCACTAATGTGATTTTCTGGACCCACAGGAAGTCCAACTATATCACTCCACATACTCGATTAACTGCAGTGCTTCCTCTTGCCTCTAGGAGCAAATACAAAATGCTCTGTGTGGCATTCAAAGCCCTTCAAAATCTCCCTTTCCATTCTTCTTACATTTTTCTCCCTAACATAGAACCTTTGATCTAAGGATACTGACTTCTTAGTTGTTGCACAAACAAAACACTCAATATCTTTGCTCCAGGTATTTTCTCTGGCTGTTCCATATTTCTGCAATACTCCCCCTCTTCTGTTCCAATTATGTGGCTTCCTTTAAGTCTTAACTAAAATCTCATTCTCTACAGAAAGTCTTCCCCAACCCCTCTTGACTCCAGTGCCTTGATTCCAGTATCTTCCCCATTATATTGTAAGCTCCTTGAGGATAAGATGTCTTTTGTCTCTTTTTGCAATCCTGATGCTTAGTAAAGTGCCTGGCACATAGTAGGCACTCAATAAATATTTATTGTTGACTGATTGATCAAATCCAACTACTTACTTCATTTTATAAACACAGACTAAATACTAAATAGTTAAGTTAAGATTTAAATCAAGGTTTTCTGATTCCAAGTCTAATGCTTTTTCTATTACTTTCTATAAGTCATAGCTCAAAGAAGGGAAAAATATAGAACATCCTCTCAGTTTTTCAGTAGCCATATTAAAAGGGAATGTTTAATAAAGATTACTGATGCACCAGGTCCCCCATTCACATGCTGAAAAGATTCTTGATTCCTCCTTGGTTGGTTTGCTAACCAGCTTGTCATGCAATGGTGCTCTGTGTTTGAAATTCACAACCATCTCCCTACCTCTCAGCATAAAAATGTGCTTTGCCCTCAGATCTAAATAAACCATTCCACATGTGCAGGGGTGTTTTCCATAGTCCCGGATTCCAGGACATGAATTTCCATATTCATGCTTTATTAATGAGATAGAATGAGGTTCGCACCATTTGGATTTCACCCCTGATAATTAAAGGTGACCTACCTACCTTGGCTGGATGAAAGAACTCCACATGGTGAGCTATAAAAATATAAGCACCAATTTTCCAGTTGAAAGTGGTCCCCATTAAAGCAATCCCCACTGGTTTTTTAGCATGGACAGCAGCAGCCTTTTGTTTAATTTAACCTGGGTACAATAAGCAAAGAAGAGGAAAGTAGTTGCAGATGTGGAATCAATGAATATCTCTCCCTCCAATCAATCAATGGTGAGGCTGCTGAAGTTATCTTCATTAGCCATTCCTATGTTAAGAATATTAGCTTCTTGTTTAAAGTAAGTTCTGTTTATACATCTATTGCCTGTCTGCATGATCAATTTCATACTCTAATGTAAGGTCCTTTATATTCATAAAAGCAGCATAAATGTCCAAAGCCAGGAAAATAATAATAGAAGGCCACATAATATAATATAAAGTGTGTTGGATTTAGAAGCAAAGGAATTGCCTCTAACTCAGGGGTGTGCTGAAAATATACTATATACTTTCAAGTTTAATTTGCATCATTGACATTTTTTCCATCACTTTCTTAAATCTAGATAATCAACAAAAAATTAAATCATGTCATTGATGATTTCTGAGGTATATAAGAATATAAATGTTCACACCAAAAATTTAACAACCAGCTCCCAGGAAGACCCAAAAACACTCCTGGCTTGAATCCACTTACACTTCTATAATGTTCTTAAATTGCTTTTCCTCTTGCATCATTTTTTCTTATCTACAAAAAATGAGAAAATTGGATTAGCTACTTCTCTAAGGTTTCCTTTAGTTTTCAAGCATTGCTCCTATCATTCTTCTGTCTCAGTTACAATATCTGGATTAGTTCATTCATTTTAGAGTGACAACTTTTAGGAAAGATATGAATTGGAACAAGCCTGGTCATGTCATGCAAAGATCAGTTGAAGAAGTGTTTAATGTCAGAGGTGCTTAATATGAAGAACAGAAGACTTAGGAAAGACATAATAGTCATCTTTGAATAGTTTAAGGACTGTCATCTGGAAGAGAAATTAGACTCATTCTGCTTGGCCTTAGTGAAAAGAACTTGGAATAATTGGTGGAAGCTGCAGAGCAGCATATTTCTGCTTGATTTTAAGGAAAACTTTAAGTTATGGCTGTCCCACCTCAGAATGTAATGAGTTTCTCACTGATGATGATCTTCTGGCAAAGGATAGTTAACCAATGATCGATGATGTTTTAGAGACTGTTCTTCAGACATCTGTTGTACTAAATGACCAAATATATAGCAAAGGGCAAGGGAAAGAATCCTGAATTTGTTGTCAGAAATCCCAGCTCTGTCACTTATTAACTATGTGACTTTGAACAAATCTTTTAATCTCCCTGGTCCCTAATTTTCTGATCTATACAATGAATTACCTCTAAGGTCCCTTTCAAATCTAAATCTATGATCCTATGACATTTGAGATTTCTTCCCACTCTAATATCCTATAATGATTTTCTATTGTTCAGTTGTCCAACTCCCATTTGAGATTTTCTTGGTAGAGATTCTGGAGTGATTTGCCCTTTCTTTCTTCAGCTCATTTTAGAGATGAAGAACTGAGGCAAACAGGATTAAATGACTTGGCTAAGGTCACACAGCTAGTAAACTTCTGAGGTCAGATTTGAACTCAAGAAGATGAGTTTTCCTGACTCTGGGTCCAGCATTTTACCTGCTGCTTATGGTTCTTAGACCATATAATTACAAACTAAACCTTGGTATCAGAATGAAGTCTGAGTGCAATAAAAAATAAAATAAAAAGATAATAAAGGATTTCATTTCTGCTATACAGAACTCTGAAATGTGAAAAGTCAAAAGTTCTTGCAATTTCATCTGTTCTTTTTCCTTGTTAAAAAAAAAAAAAACTAAAAGTTTTACTTCTGAAAATCACGTGTTCTCTTTATTACTATTGAGAAAAGTTCCAAGAATGAGTCTGGGGAACAGTCCAGATCCTGGAGAAGGAAGGATACATTAGAAAAGGAGAAGAATTGTACCAGTTACTTGTGGGTTCCTGTGAGCCTGTTTTATGGGATTTGGACATTTTCTCTAGAGTGAAAAGAGGGCTGACATATGTCCATTGTTATCTCCACTGATTGTCTCAGAATTGACTGCTTTATTTATATCTCAAGTTTATTACCTATATTTGATCTACATTTTGAGATTTCTCAGGGGCAGCTCTGGATGGGAACAAAAAATGAGCCAAAAGGAGAATGATTTTGGTGAGTAGTCCTCTGTGATATGCTGGTAAAAGTTCAACATTTGGCTCTGGAGGGGATGGGGGAGAAAAAACACACATTACACTTTTAAGTTTGATCTGCATTAACATTTTTTCTCTTACTTCCTTAAGTCTAGAAATAAACAAAACAATAAATCAAACTATGATTTGTAATGTTTTGCAATTTCTGAATTGTAAATGCTTGCACTGAAAATTTCATAATTATTTCTAGGAGCTGGTCTGATCTACCTCCAGCAGCCCCCAAGGATGGATTGAGGCCATGTAAGCCTAGGGCTTCGGAAAACTGATTGTAATCACTTACATTTATATAGTGTCATATGGGTTTGATAATTTTTTCCCAAAATAACTCTGTGATATAGCTAAAGTAAGTAGTGGGGTGGGTGGAGAAAAGGGATGTCTCAAACATCTTAGTGCAGTGTTAAGCTTTAATAGCTAATAATTAATCATGATGATGATAGCTAACATTTACATAGCACTTAACTACATGCCAGATACTGTGCTAAGCATTTAATAATTATTATCTCATTCGACCCTCATCACAACCCTGGGAAGTAGGTGATATTATTATTCTCATTTTACAGATGAGCAAGCTGAGGTAAAGCAATTAACTGACTTGCCCAGGGTCACAGAGCTAGTAAGTGTATGAGGGAGCCCAATTTGAATTCAAGTCTTCCTGACATAAGACCCACCACTCTACCCATTGTGCCATGCTGCCCAGTAATGGCTTAACACTCTACTAAGACTTTTGGAAAACACACACACACATAAATAAAAATATTGTATATATTACATTTTATATTGTATTATATCTCATATATAATATTATATATATTATATTTGTATATAATTATATGTATTTGATCTGCATTTTGAGATTTCATTATATAACATTATACATAATAAAACACAATGTATTATATGAAAATACCACTATATATATACACATGTATATATGCACACATGTATACACATACATATACACATAGATACATACACATATACATAAAATATTATATATTATGTGTTATATCATATATTGTGCTATATATTTTATTATATTACCATATATACACATATATTTATATACATAAATACATATAGATGCATAGATATATGCATATATACACATATATGCTAAGATGCCCCTTTTAAAAATTATAAGATCTTTATAGCTCATGGATCTTGGGCTAGAAGTGACCTTAGAATCATGTCTTCCTAGTCCCTCATTTCATAGCTGCAGAAACTGAGGCCCACTGAATTTAAATGACAGTCCAAGGTCATACAGTAATATCATAGGCAGAATTTGAACCCAAGTCTTCTGACTCCAAACCCATCATGACTTTCACTACACAGCAACAATGGAAAGGAAAATACACTTCATAAACTGGCATTAAACAATGTAGTCAAATGGAAAATTCTTGGAATCAAAAGCCAGATCTGTAACTAGGGATTCCAAACTGGAGGAAAACAGTAGGAAAGGCACCTCAAGTCATTTTTTTAAAAAGACAGATTGAGTGAAGAGAGGGAAGAGACCTTGGATGCAAAGACACAAAATTCTATTATGGGAGAGATACCGGGGCAGGACCAGAGCAGAGATAAGGAGACCACCATCTTGGGGTCAGCCAGTTTGGAGAAGCCGCCTTCTTTAGTCCTACTACCTGTGTGTTAAGACCAGGGGCTTCCACCTGCTGAAGGACTCTAACTGATGTCAGTATCCCTAAGTTACGGCTCTGTCACAAGTCCTGGGTTCAGGTCCCAGTTTTGTTATTTATCAACCATGTGACAGGTAATTTCCTGACTTCAAGCCTCAACTTCCTCATCTGCAAAATATTTACTCTACCTTAGCTCACTAGATTGTCACTGTACTGAAGAAAGTTCTTAAAGCCCACATAAGTGTTTGATAATGAATGCATCATGTAGGAATTTGAGTTCACTTTCTAACAATTCTGACCAGAAAGTTTGCCTAGCTGGAGGAAAAGGAAAAAGCTTAATGTTTTTTTCCTGCTAATATTCAGCAGATAGTTCTCTACAGCTAAGTGACAATGTATAGAGTGCTAGACCTGGAGTCAGGAAATTTCATCTTCCTAAGTTTAAATCTGGCCTCAGACACTTACTAGCTGTGTGATCCTGGACAAGTTACTTCGCTTTGTTTGACTCAGTTTCCTCTTCTGTAAAATGAGCTGGAGAAGGAAATGGCAAACTGGTCCGGTATCTCTGCCAAAAAAAAAAAAAAACCCAAATGGGGTCATAATGAATCAGATGTGACAGACAAACAATCGAGTACCTCTCTCTCCTTGTTGGCCACGCAACTTCTTCTGAAGAATTGGAATTTAGAGAAATAATGGTGAAAGAATTAAGGAAGGGGAACCAAAAACAGGAAGCTTGAGGTCATGGAGGAATAAATAGGATTGAGATGTTATTTCTCCTGAGGTTAAAAAAAGGTTGTGGTCAATACGAGGCAATCAATTGTCCTACACAGATTTACTCTCTTCCTGAGTGGAAAATTATTCCATCAACTCTTGTGGGAAGGGAAAAAAGCAATGTAAAAAAAGACATCATCTTTTTTTCCAAGTTTAATAGGTCATAGCTGTATAGTAAGGAATGGTTTGACTCTTAAACATGTTTCCTAGGAAATACAAGTTCCAGAAGAGTGGAATGATCTGAAGGAATCACAGGATTATAGATTTAGAGATAGAAATTGCCTTGGATGCTATTAAATTCATCCCCCATCATTTTACAGATTGAAAAATTTATAAATTGAAAAATACTTTACAAATTAAAAAAATTAGTGGTTTATTCTTGGTCATGGGAATATAGCAGGAAGTAGTTTAATAAGAATATCACCTTTGGGTGTTGGGAGAAACTAACAGCCAAGTTAAGTGATAACCTCTAGGTCACACTAGTAAAATGTGAAATGAGATTTGACTCCAGGTCTTCCTGGCTCCAAGCTCAAATTATCCATTATAAAATGCTAAGATAATGTTGATACTCAAATAGAAGCAAAGCACTACCTACCTAGCCTCAACAATCTGAGAGGAGAAGAGTGTATCTGACTGCTGGGATTCTGTATCTCCCTGGATAATCCTGACCCCTGAACCAGAAAATGCTCATGTAATCCTCTTTATTGTAGGAATTGCATCTCTAAGAAGGGGAGAGGG
Source organism: Myrmecobius fasciatus (assembly GCA_023553655.1). Lineage (NCBI taxonomy): Eukaryota > Metazoa > Chordata > Mammalia > Dasyuromorphia > Myrmecobiidae > Myrmecobius > Myrmecobius fasciatus. The sequence goes on along the minus strand of JAJPUD010000469.1, from coordinate 214,266 downwards.
ATAAGTAAAGGGGACAGGAGGAGATAGAGGAAAGGAGGAAGAAGAAGGGAGGGAGGAGAGGGGAAGAGAGGAAAAGGAAGGAGAGAGGAGGAAAGAAGAGAAGGAGAGAGGAGGAGGGGGGAAGAGAAAGGAATGGAGAAGAAGAGGAGAGTGAAGAAGATGAGTGGAAGGCAGGAGAAGAAAAAAAAGATGAGAGGATGATTAAAGAAGGACAGAGAAGGGACAGAGAAGAGGAAGAGAAGGGAGGAAAAAGAAAGAAATCCCAAATATGTTCTTTCATGAAATAATCATTACCATTCCATAGACCCTTCATGAGTTCTATGGTGGCTATAGGTTAGAGACCTGTATGTTATTCATAGAAATTCCTTTTTCTTAGGATAACAGAATTTAGAACTAGAGAGGATTTCAGAAACTACTAGTTCAGCATTTTTTTTTTTTTAACAAAGAAAAGTCCACCGAAGTTCTTGTTGAATAGTTCTTAAGTAGCAGAGAAGGAATTCAAATCCATAAATTTTGGCTCCAGATCTCAGGCTCTTTTGCCAACACTATCTGATTTAAGGATAACAATAAAACTCTCCATTTTAGCTGAGAAATTCAGCCCATAACATTTTATCCATTTGTAAAACATCACTTCCATGGGAGCAATTGCTTTTGGAAGCATAGAGATCGCACTTGTTCTTCACCATGCCTTTATTCTGAATGCCCTTAAAAGGATTTTTTCTTTCTAGTAACAAGTGTTCCTAACCATGGTCACTGTTGCCATCTCCTGGTCCAATATAGTATATCTGTATGTCTGGGGTTCTTTTTCTTAAGAAATATATAGAAAGATATAAGCATAAATCTATATCATATAAGATATAGATATACAGAGATAAAAAGACAGATACAGAGATACAAAGAGATAGAGAGAAAACTATCTACCAGCCATATTTCTGGATTTTCTAACTGAAATAGAGAGTCACCAGGAATGGATTACTCTTCCATCATAAAACCTACATGCCAAATGGTATCTAAATGTGTGATACCCAAATGACTTAAGGGTCAGGAGATCAGATAAAAGCAGCATAGATTAAAGTCTAATGCAATACTTACTAAGAGCTCTTTCTGTCAATAATAACAAAAAGGCAATGAAAAAAGTCAGAACCAATCAGATCCAGAAGATATCATCTAGTCACCAAGTCACAGCATGCTAAAGCTGGAAAATTTCAGACATCTCATCCAATGTGAAAAAGGATTCATTCAACAATGTTCCTGCCAAATGATCTTTCAGGCTTTGTCCAAGGACCTCCAGTGAGAGGTAACTCATTACCTACTAAGGCAAGCCTATACCATTTTTGGACAACTTCAATTGTTAGAATGTTTTTTTTTTTTCTTACATAGAGTAGACACCTACCTCTGCAAATTCAAGTCATTTCCCCTAGTTCTGCTCTACAAGACTAAAATCCTCATTTTAAAGAAGATATTGGCCAAGAAGAGGCATTTAATTAAGATCTCATCAACAACCAACCACAATAAGGAGAATGAAGGGTATATTTTTGGACATGACCAATATGAGGATTTGTTTTGCTTAACTATATATCTGATATAAGAGTTTTATTTTTTTTATTTCTTTTAGTGGGGTTAGGGAGGAAATGATTGAGGGAAAGAACTAGTGTTGGAGTTGCCAAAAATTAAAAATAAAAGTGAGAAGAAAGTCAATGAGATATTTTGAAATGTGTAAAAACAGATCAATATGGACGATAAGTAGAAAAAAAGGTCAGTTTTGGAGATATGTTGAATGTATTATCTGCTTAAGGAAAGATGTGGTTTTAGAGAAAGTCCTCTTTTTCTCTTCTGCTCTATATATGGAAATCTGATGTGGTTAAGTAAGTTCTACTTATCTTATTTAATATGGATTAAGTTCAAGGTTTTGATTTTTTTTAAAAGGATTTCTGTCAAGATGCTTTCATGGAGTTAAAATAAAGTGTAAAATAATAACATGAGAGTAATGAGAAAAAGAAAAAATTAGCAAAGGGACAATTAAAGATAAGACAAGATGTTTTTGATATTCAGTCATGTCCAACCCTTTGCTACCCCATTTGCAGTTTTCTTGACAAAGATCCTGAAATGGTTTATCATTTCCTTCTTCAGTTTACATGAGGAGACTGGGACAAAGAGGATTAAGTGATTTGTCCAGGATCACAGAGCCAGGAAGTGTCTGAGGCCATATTTAAACTCACAAAGAACAGTCTTCCTAATTCTAGGCCTTGCACTCTCTCTATTGTGGTACTTAGCTGCCCTATTAAGATCCTATCTATTCTGAGATGCACTATGATAAGTATCTTGTAACTGGCAAAACTATATATTTCTATGTGATCTTGTTCAGTTGTTAATTAGCTGTTGTTTTCCCTTTTTTACAGATGAGGAAACAATTTTGCATTGAAAGGTGAAAAACGTGCTCGTGGACACACATCAAGTGTCTGAAGTGGGGTATGAATTCAAATCTCTGTTAGCTTTTACTTCAACCCAAGTCTAGCACTCTATCAACAATACCGGCTAAGTTACTTGAAAGGGGTGATTTAGACTATAACAATTATTGGAAATTTTGTGAACTAAAAAGATTGGTATGTATATATTGAGGATGTAAACCCTCCCTGATGCCTTTATTTTTCTCTGTCATGTCCTCTTCCTCATTCTGACAAAAGCAAGCTTTTGTTCTACATTAATAAGTCTTCTATATTTGCTTATCATTTTACTAAAATCAACACTGATTCCCAGGCTGGGACTTACCAGCATTTTGCTGAATTCAGTTTCTACAATTGACATTTGACAGAAAGCAGGATTTATCAATGTTATATATCAAACTTTGACCTCTTGAATGGTTGTCTTTTTACCAGTTTATACATTGTTGTGGATTATTCCTTTAAGACACAAATGGTCTTTGGATTTTACCATTAAGGTAGCCTTTAGTTCTGTGAGACAGCAGCAAATGGGATTTTCCAGGTTGGGGAGAGGGGTTTTTGTGGTGCAATGGAAAGAATATTGTCAGAGTAGAATCAAAGGACTTGGTTTTGAACACCACCTCAAATTCTGTGACTTCAGACTTTTCTGGGTTTCAGTATCCTCATGGTTCAGATGACCTTTACTGGTCCTTCCAACTCTAAATATATGATCCTTTGCACCTCCTATCTGTAAATTCCACAGTAACCCAAAATGGATTTCATCCAGGTGAAAGTTGCTTTCCCATGGTTTACAATTTCAATTCATTTTCTACAAAGTGAATTAGAAACTAGTTATGCATTACATCTCTATCTACCCTGTCTGTGCACTTTATGACTTTCATGTCATGATTCTCCACTTCCTTTGATACAAATGAGCCCTCTTTCAAATTTAGAGGTTCCACTTAGTTTAGAAAAATTAAGCTCTCGTCTGTCTCCTTCATCTGTCATCATTAACAATGGCATCTAACAGAAAGAATGTATGGGATTCATGAATGATTGCCAGTCATTACATTTTCAAGAAGTCATTATCACAGTATTTACAGGACCTATTTCATGAACTGCTGAACATCACAAATATCAATTACATTTTTCTGCACCTCTATGAAAAGCAATATTATACCAACTAGGTGTCTGAGCCTTTCCTTAGATGGGAAGCAATTCAGAGTTATTTCTAGATACATAGTCAAATTTTTTATCATTAATGTTATACTACTACAAGAGACTCTAGCATGACCAAGACATTAGTACAATTCTGAATGAAATAGAGCATGGTAAATAGTATAACTTTTTAAAAAAGCATTCTGGAAATAGTATTAAGAGAATTTTTGCCAGTCTATTTGGAGTTTTTTTTTTTTTTTTTAATGGGAACTCCTTAGATTAAAAGGAAAAATTTTTTTTGTCTTTTTCTATGACTTCTTGGGTATAGAGAACTCCGATTGAACAAACTTAAACAAATTATCAGCAAGTGTTCAACAGCCTCTAATCATAGAAAGTTGCCTGGACACTGAAAGACTGAGTTTCCCATGTTTATAACACAGTCTATGACTTTGAAACTACGTCTCCTTGAAGCCTACCCCCAAGGCTTCCATCAATCTTATCAATTGTCTCAGATGCCAAAAGAGCCTGGAAACCACTTCAGCCAGTGATTACTTGATCTCTTTGCCATGTAGAAGATACAGCAGCCAAGGTATAAACCAGTTTAAAAAATAAACTCATTTGCAAAATTTTATGGAAGAAGATGACAGAAGGAGGATTATTATTGAAAGTATCTCATAAGGTAACAAGAAATAATTCAGGGAAAAATAAGTTTGCAGAATTTTTTGGAAGAACAAATTAAGTCAAATAATCTTTAGAGCATTTAAGGATGAAAATAGAACAACAGATAGAAACATTGAAAATATCTTAAAAGATTTGTATAATAAACTCCAACAATGACAGGAGAAGCATGATGTTTAAACTGTAACATCACAGCCCCAAATATGCTGCATTAGCTCATTGAGGGTAAGGACTGTTTTGTTTTTCTCTTTGGAACCTCAGGCATTAGCACAATGCTAGAGGCAGCAAAAATTGGAGGGCATTGAAGAATTGATTCTTAAGATGTATGTAAGAAGGGAGAATGCTAAATTCTTGCAGCAAGGAGAAATAATTCCCCTCAAAATACATTGTTACCTTATCATTACAAAAAAATGTCAAAAAATTATAAATTCTTATCAATACATATGCCTTACAAAATTTTAGTAAGGATAATCTGTTCACTGATCAGGAACATTCTTTCATCGATTTAACTTGTATACATTCTACAATGCTTATTTATTTATTTACATGTATTCCCTAATTGAATGTATGGTCCTTGGGTTACAAGGATTATTTCTTTTTTTCCTTAATTTTTATTATCAGCATCTAAAACAGTGTTTGATACATTATAGGTACTTAATAAATATTTGCTAATTAATTATTTGTTAATATATAATGTCTAGTCTAAAATCCAAGTGGAAGGGAGATTCTCAATGGAAACCAAGATCCCTCTGCTTCTTTGGGGATGATATTGTGTTCATGGTACTAAGCCCTGTGAATTAGTATGTAGTTTCTTAAATTAAATCCATAATTATTCAAGAGAGTTTAACCTAACTAAGCACACCAAAAAAATAGTGGATGGCAAATGCCTATTTTAAGTGTCTGTGATATGTAATTGGACAGGGATAGAACTCGTCTATCAAAGCACAAATCATAGATATGTGGCAGAGGACAATGAACTGGTCCCAGAGTTGAACAGAAGAATTTACAGAATTGCTTTTGGTAGTGCTTTTTATTTAAAAAAATTTAGTTTATACATTTATGCTCATTTTTTTCATTTTCCATATGAGTTATGTTAAAAGATAAAAATCAAAATAAAACAGAAAAATCATGAGAAAAAACAAAGAAGGAAATAAAAGGTGAAAATGGTCTTCTTCAATCTGCAGTCAGTCTCCATAGTCTCCATCTCTCTGGAGACAGATGGCATTTTCATCCAAAGTTTATTGGAATTGCCTTTATCACTGAATTGCTGAGAATAGCCAGTTCTATCATTGTTGTTCATCATACAATATTACTATTTCTGTGTATAATGTTTTCCTAATTCTGCTTGCTTCACTCAGCATCAGTCCATGTAAATTTTTCAGGCTTTTCTAAAATAAGTCTGTTCATTACTTCATATAGAATGATAATATTCCATCACTTTCATAAGCTATTATGAAAGCCACTTATTCAGCCATTCTCCAATTAATAGACATCCCTCAATTTCCAATTCTTTGCCACTATAAAAGGAGCTGCTACAAATATTTTTGCACATGTGGGTCCTTTTCCCCTCCTTTATGATTTCCTTGGGATACAGACTCAGTAGTGGCACTGCTGGGTCAAAAGGTATGTACAATTTAATAGTCTTTTGAGCTCCAAATTCCCCTCCAAACTGGTTGGATCAATTCACAACTCCACCAATAATGCATGTGTCCCACATTTCCCACATCCCCTCCAACATTCATCATTTTCTTTTTCTGTCATCTTAACCAATATGATAGGTGTGAGGTTGTTTTTCATTCTCTAATCAACAATGATTTAGAGGATTTTTTCATAAGACTATAGATTGTTTTAATTTCCTCATCTGAAAATTGTCTGTTCATGTCCTTTGACCATTTATCAATTGCAGAATGACGTGTATTTTTATAAATTTGACTCAGTTCTCTATAGATTTTAGAAATGAGCCCTTTATCAGAAACACTGTTGATTAGAGAAATACAAATCAAAACAACTCTGAGGTACTGCCTCCCAGATTGGCTAAGATGACAAGAAAAGATGATAAATGTTGGAGAGAATGTGGGAAAACTGGGACACATACATTATTGGTAGTTGTGAACTGATCCAACCATTCTGGAGGGAATTTGGAACTATGCCCAAGGAGATATTAAACTGTGTATACCCTTTGATCCAGCAGTGTCATTACTGGGTCTGTATCTCAAGAAAATCATAAAAGAAGGTATAGGACCCACATATGCAAAAATGTTTGTAGCAGCTCTTTTTGTGGTAGCAAAGAATTGGAAAATGAATAGATGCCCATCAATTGAAGACTGGCTGAATAAGTTGTGGTATGTGAAGATAATGGAACATTATTGTTCTATAAAAATGATGAACAAGCTGATTTTAGAAAGATCTGGAAATATTTACATGATCTAGTGCTGAGAAAAACAAGCAAAACCAGGAATATACTGTATACAATAACAACAAGAATATGTGATAATAAGCTTTGAAAGACAGTTTTTCTCAGGGGTTCAGTGATCCAAAGCAATCCCAATAAACTTTGGACAGAAAATGCTATCTGTACCCTGAAAAAGAAATATGGAGATTGAATATAAATCAACTATGCTATGTTTACTTCTTTTTTGTTTTTTTTTCCTATCTCATGGTTTTTCCCTTTTGTTCTGATTTTTCTCTCCCAACATGATTCTTAAAGCAATGTGTATTAAAATTAATTAATTTTTTTAAAAAGAGACACTGGATGCAAAAATTATTTCTCCTTCCCTTCTAATCTTGACTGCATTCATTGGGTTTGTTTGTGCAAAAATACCTTTTAATGTAATCAAAATTATCCATTTTGTGGACTTTTCCTTAAAATAGTCAGTAGCATCTATTTAAAACTATCAGCTAGCATCACATGTAACGATGATAAACTGGAACTATTCCCAATAAGATCAGGGATGAAACAAGGTTGCCCACTATCACCATTACTATTCAATATTGTATTAGAAATGCTAGCTTTGGCAATAAGACAAAGAAAAAAGAGATTAAAGGAATTAAAGTAGGTCATGAGGAAACCAAATTATCACTCTTTGCAGATGATATGATGGTATACTTAGAGAACCCTAGAGAATCAACTAAAAAACTATTAGAATTAATCTACAATTTTAGCAAAGTTGCAGGATACAGAATAAATCCATATAAATCATCAGCATTTTTATACATCATTAACAAAATCCAACAGCAAGTGATACAAAGAGAAATTCCATTTAAAATAACTTCTGATAGTATAAAATATTTGAAAATATATCTGCCAAGGCAAAGTCAGGATCTATATGAGCAAAACTACAAAACTCTTTCCACACAAATAAAGTCAGATCTAAACAATTGGAAAAATATCAAGTGCTCTTGGATAGGTCAAGCTAATATAATAAAGATGACAATACTACCTAAAATAATCTATTTATTTAGTACTATACCAATAAAATTCCCAAAAAATTATTTTACTGACCTAGAAAAAATAACAATAAAATTTATCTGGAAAAACAAAATGTCAAGAATTTCAAGGGAATTAATAGAAAAAAAAAGCAAATGAGGTTGGCCTAGCTGTACCTGATCTAAACTTATATTATAAAGCAGTGGTCATCAAAACCATTTGGTACTGGCTAAGAAACAGAGTAGTTGATCAGTGGAATAGGTTAGGTTCACAGGACAAAATAGTCAATGACTATAGTAATCTAGTGTTTGATAAACCCAGAGACCCCAGATTTTGATAAAAACTCACTATTTGACAAAAACTACTGGGAAAATTGGAAACTAGTATGGAAGAAACTAGACATTGACCCACACCTAATACTGTATACCAAGATAAGGTCGAAATGGATTCATGATCTAGACATAATGAATGATATTATAAACAAATTAGAAGAACATAGGATGGTTTACCTCTCAGATCTGTGGAGGAGGAAGGAATTTGTGACCAAAGAAGAGCTAGAGATCATCATTAATCACAAAATAGATAATTTTGACTATATCAAGTTAAAAAGGTTTTATACAAACAAAACTAATGCAGGCAAGAGTAGAAGGGAAGCAATAAACTGGGAAAACATTTTTACATTCAAAGATTCTAATAAAGGCCTCATTTCTAAAATATATAGAGAATTGACTCAGATTTATAAGATATAAAGCCATTTTCCAATTGATAAATGGTCAAAAGATATGAACAGACAATTTTCAGATGAAGAAATTGAAACTATTTCTAGTCATATGAAAAGGTGTTCCAAATCACTACTGATCAGAGAAATGCAAATTAAGACTACTCTGAGATACCATTACATACCTCTCAGATTGGCTAAAATGACAGGAAAAGATAATGACGAATGTTGGAGGGGATGTGGGAAAACTGGGACACTTATACATTGTTGGTGGAACTATGAACGGATCCAGCCATTCTGGCGAACGATTTGGAACTATGCTCAAAAAGTTATCAAACTGTGCATACCCTTTGACCCAGCAATGTTTCTACTGGGCTTGTATCTCAAAGAGATCTTAAAGGAGGGAAAGAAACCCATATCTGCAAAAATGTTTGTGGCAGCCCTTTTTGTAGTGGCTAAAAACTGGAAACTGAATGGATGCCCATCAATTGGAGAATGGCTGAACAAATTATGGTATATGAATGTTATGGAATATTATTGTTCTGTAAGAAACGACCAACAGGATGATTTCAGAGAGGCGTGGAGAGACTTGCATGAACTGATGCTGAGTGAAATGAGCAGAACCAGGAGAACATTATACACAGCAACAAGACTATATGATGATCAATTCTGATGGACATGGTTCTCTTCAACAATGAGGTGATTCAAACCAATTCCTATTGTTCAGTGATTAAGAAAGTCATATACATCCAGAGAGAGGCCTGTGGGAACTGAATGTGGACCACAACATAGCATTTTAACGCTTTCTGTGAATATTTGCTTGCATTTTGTTTTCCTTCTTAGGTTGTTGTTTTTTTTCTCTCTTTCTAGATTTGATTTTTCTTGTGCAGTAAGATAACTGTATAGATATGTATATATTTATTGGATTTATCATGTAATTTAACATATTTAACATGTATTAGACTACCAGTCATCTAGGGGGTGGGGGTGGGGGAAAGGAGGGGAAAAATTTGGAACAAAAAATTTTTTTGCAAAGATCAATGTAGGAAAATCACTCAGATGTTCTATAAATAAAAAGCTTTAATTTAAAAAAAAACACCTCATTTGAAATTCATAATTTTCTCTATATCTTATTTGTTCACTAAATTCTGCCTTTCTCCAAAGATCTGACAGGTAAACTATCCGTTTCTCTCTTAATTTGCTTATAGTATCACCCTATATGCCTAAATCATGTGGTAGTGCTTTTAATGAACCCAGGCATTTCCCTGAAAGAAAATCCAGTTTATTTTTCCATCAGTAGTATTCTTATGGGGATGTTGTATGAATGTAAGTCATAGAATATGTTTCCACAGAGTTAAAAGCTGGGGGTCACTCAAAGTGCAATAAAGTGGTAAATCCCCTACTTTAAAGAAAATCTTCACTTTGACCCTGTAGCTATTCTCATATATCTCTATATTTTTCCATAGCTAAATTTCTAGAAAAAGCTGTCTGCATACACTTTCTTACCTTTCCCTCAGTTCTTAATACCTTGAAATCTGACTTTGATTCCAAATAGTCGCTCTCTCCAAGGACATTAATAGTCTCTACATTGCTAACTTCAGTGATCTTTTTCTTAGCCCCTGTCCTACTTGGCTCCCCTGCAGGGTTTGATACTATTTACTACCCACTCATCCTGGATACTTTCTTCTCCAGTATTTTTCATGATATAGTTTTCTATTGGTTCTGTTCCTAACACTCTGGTGTGAGTCTCTTTTGCAAGATCATCATCTAGATCTCAGTTCCTATGTGTGGGTAGATGGGTGCATTCTGGGCCCTCTTCATTTCTTTCTTTATACTCCCTTTGGGTGATCACTCAACTCCTATGATTTGAAGTTCACTTGTCATTCAGATAATTTCTACATCTATACATCTAGTTCTCATTTCTCTCTTGAATTCCAATCTTTTGGTGGTGCAGCCATGCTGGCGGAGATCAGACAGGAGTCTCTGTAACCTCCTCTAACCTCCCCTCAAACCAACATAATATGAAGCCTCTAGACTGATTTTGAAGCAAAAAAATCCACAATATCTGGAGGACAACACGATTCTAGAAGAAGATACTCTGGAAGCACCTCAAAACAGGTCTGTTTTAATTGGGCAGGGGGGTGGTCTGCTGAGACCAGACTGCAGCACAGGGAGACCAGGGCAGGGAGCTGGAGCAGGGAGCTGGAACAGGAGTGGGAGCATTGTGCTTTTCACACACCTGGGAGTCTTCTTCAGGCCTCTTGGACCAATCTGTCCTGATTGTGGGCAGGTGGTTTGGAGGGTCTGCCTTTCGAGGGGGATAGATTGTGAACCACTGAACCCTTGATGAGCATCGGACCTAGCTGCCATTACACAGCACCTTAAAGCAATCAATCAATCAACAGGACTGATCAGCACCAGAAATAATTCAATCAGCGGAGCTGCCCAGTACCTGAAATAATTCAATCAGCAGAACTGCCCCAGGTTGAACAAAAGCAGAACTGCCCAGCACCTGACATAACTCAATCAGCAGAACTGCCCAGTTCCTGAAATAACTCAATCAGCAGAAATGCCCCAGGGCAAATTAAAGCAGCTGTCCCACCTTTGCCCTAAACAGACCTCACACCTTTAAAAAAAAAAATGAGTAAAAAAACAAAAAGAGCTCTCACCATAGACAACTTTTATGGAGAGAGGGAAGAACAGACCTCAAATCCTGAGGCCCCTAAAGGTAAAGCAACTCCAGAAAAAGCCCCAAAGAGAGACATAAATTGGTCTCCATGTCACAAGGCTTTCTTTGAAGATTGCATAAAAAATCTTAAAAGAGAGTTAGAAGAAACATGGGGAAACGAAATGAGATCACTGCAAAATAAAATAGAAAAAATGGAAAAAGAATGCAATGAACAAAAAAATGTAATTGGTCAATTGTAAAAGGAACTAAAAACAGTAACTGAAGAAAATAAGACATTAAAAATTAGAATCGAACAATTGGAAAGGAATGACTCATCAAGACTTCAAGAATCAGTGGAACAAAAACAAAAAAATGAAAAGATAGAAAAAGACATGAAATATCTCCTAGGAAAAACAACTGACCTGGAAAATAGATCTAGGAGAGACAATCTAAGGATTATAGGGCTTCCTGAAAGCCATGATGAAAAAAAGAACCTAGACACTATCTTCCAGGAAATCATAAAAGAAAACTGCCCTGATATTTTAGACCCAGAAGGCAAAATACTCCTTGAAACAATCCACCAATCACCTCCTGAAAGAAACCCAAAAATTAAGTCCCCCAGAAATATCGTGGCTAAATTCCAGAACTATCATACCAAGGAAAAGATATTACAAGAAGCCAGAAAGAAACAATTTAAATATCGGGGAGCTACAATTAGGATCACACAGGACCTAGCAGCTTCTACTTTGAAGGATCGAAGGGCCTGGAATCAGATATTCCGAAGGGCAAAGGAACTTGGATTACAGCCAAGAATAAGTTACCCAGCTAGAATGAGCATTATCTTCCAGGGAAGAAGATGGTCATTCAATGATATAGGAGAATTTCACCTATTTCTACTGAAAAGACCAGAGCTGAACAAAAAATTTGATCTACAAACACAGAACACAAGAGAAACATAAAAAGGTAAGAAGAAAAAAAAAACTCTTGAGAACTATATTTATGTTATAGATACTTATAGAATGAGGGTTGATTTTATGAATCTATTATTACATTATGATTATGATACAATTATTGTGATTTTATGATTATTATGATATGATAAACTGAGAAAGAAATTAGAGGTAGAAAAGGGATAACACTGGAAGAAGAGGAAAAGGAGGTAAAATAAGGCAAATTACATCACACGTAGAGGCAAAGAAAACCTATAATGATTGAGGGGAGAAAAGGGAGGGGAATGAGAATTGGGTTAATCTCCATCTCATCAGATTTGGCTCAGAGGGAATAATAGACGTACTTATAAGGAAACAGGAGGGAAAGGGGGGAAAAGAGGGTGGGTGGGGCTCTAAAGGGGAAGGATTGTTTGAGGGAAGTGGTTTTCAAAAGCAAAATAGTAGGGAGGAGGGAAAGGGGATAAGAAAGAGAAAAGCATAAG
>JAJPUD010000469.1:182986-196765 GCA_023553655.1 Myrmecobius fasciatus | reverse complement strand
AGAATTAATCCACAACTTTAGCAAAGTTGCAGGATACAAAATAAATCCACATAAATCATCAGTATTTTTATACATCACCAACAAAATGCAACAGCAAGAGATACAAAGAGAAATTCCATTCAAAATAACTATCGATAGTATAAAATATTTGGGAATATATCTGCCAAGGGAAAGTCAGGATCTATATGAGCAAAACTACAAAACACTCTCCACACAAATAAAGTCAGATCTAAACAACTGGAAAAACATCAAGTGCTCTTGGATAGGTCGAGCAAATATAATAAAGATGGCAATACTACCTAAGCTAATCTATCTATTTAGTGCTATACCAATCAAACTCACAAGAGATTATTTAACTGAACTAGAAAAAATAACAGCAAAATTCATCTGGAAAAACAAAAGGTCAAGGATTTCAAGGGAATTAATGAAAAAAATGCAAATGAGGGTGGCCTAGCTGCACCAGATCTAAAACTATATTATAAAGCAGTGGTCCCCAAAACCATTTGGTACTGGATAAGAAATAGAGTAGTGGATCAGTGGAATAGGTTAGGTTCACAGGACAAAATACTCAATGATAATAGTAATCTAGTGTTTGATAAACCCAAAGACCCCAGTTTTTGGGATAAAAACTCACTATTTGACAAAAACTGCTGGGATAATTGGAAACTTGTATGGAAGAAATTAGGCATTGACCCACACCTAACACCATATACCAAGATAAGGTCAAAATGGATTCATGATCTAGGCATAAAGAATGATATTATAAACAAATTAGAACAATGTAGGATGGTTTACCTCCCAGACCTGTGGAGGGGGAAGGAATTTGTGACCAAAGAAGAACTAGAGGTCATCATTAATCACAAAGTAGATAAGTTTGACTATATCAAGTTAAAAAGTTTTTGTACAAACAAAATGAATGCAGACAAGATTAGAAGGGTAGCAGTAAACTGGGAAAATATTTTTACATCCAAAGGTTCTGATAAAAGCCTCATTTCTAAAATATATTGAGAATTGACTCAAATATATAAGAATTCAAGCCTTTCTCCAATGGATAAATGGTCAAAAGATATGAACAGACAATTTTCAGATGAAGAAATTGAAACTATTTCCGGTCACATGAAAAGGTGCTCCAAGTCACTATTGATCAGAGAAATGCAAATTAAGACAACTCTGAGATACCACTACACACCTGTCAGATTGGCTAAAATGACAGGAAATGATAATGATAACTGTTGGAGGGGATGTGGGAAAACTGGGACACTGATACATTGTTGGTGGAACTGTGAACGGATCCAACCATTCTGGAGAGCAATTTGGAGCTATGCTCAAAAAGTTATCAAACTGTGCATACCCTTTGACCCAGCAGTGTTTCTACTGGGCCTATATCCCAAAGAGACTTTAAAGGAGGGAAAGGGACCCACATGTGCAAAAATGTTTGTGGCAGCCCTTTTTGTAGTGGCAAGAAACTGGAAATTGAAAAGATGCCCATCAATTGGACAGTGGCTGAATAAATTATGGTATATGAATGTTATGGAATATTATTGTTCTGTAAGAAATGACCAACAGGAGGATTTCAGAGAGGCCTGGAAAGACTTGCATGAACTGATGCTGAGTGAAATCAGCGGAACCAGGAGAACATTATACACAGCAACAAGACTATACGATGATCAATTTTGATGGACATGGTTCTCTTCAACAATGATGTGATTCAAACCAGTTGTTCAGCGATGAAGATAGTCATATACATCCAGAGAGAGGCCTGTGGGAACTGAGTGTGAACCACAACACAGCATTTTAACGCTTTCTGTGAATATTTCCATGCATTTTGTTTTCCTTCTTATGTTGTTTTTTTCTTCTTCTCTTTCTAGATCTGATGTTTCTTGTGCAGTAAGATAACTGTATAGATATGTATACATGTATTTGTCATATAATTTATCCTATTTAGCATGTATTAGATTACCTGTCATCTAGGGGTGGGGGGTGGGGGGAAAGAGGGGAAAAGCTTGGGAAAAAAGATTTTTGCAAGGGTCAATGTTGAAAAATCACTCATATGTTTTGTAAATAAAAAGCTTTATAAAAAAAATTCCACTCTTTCAGTATCAATTGCCTGCTTGACATCTCCACATGATAAAACTCAACATATCCAAAATTAAACTCATATTTTCCCCTAAAACTAACCTTCCTCCTAACTTCTCTCTTTTTGTCAAAAGCACCACTATTTTTCCAATGAGGTGCCAAGGTTCTCTGAGAGTCATCCTTGATTCTTCCCTTTTCTTCACCCCCATAGCCAAACATTTGTCAAATCTGTTCTATTTCCTTAGTATCTCTTTTTTAAAAACATTAAAGCTTTTCTTTTATTTTCAAAACATATACATAGATAATTTTCAACATTCACCCTTGTAAAACTTTGTGTTCCAAATTTTTTTCTCCCTCCCTTTACCTCCCACTTCCTTCCCTTGATGGCAAGTAATCCAATATATGCATAACATCTCTTTCATCCATTTCCTGCTCATATAAAAAACACTTTGGTTCAGAATTTTATCACATATAACTTGGATTGTTGAAAAAGTCTCCAAATTAGCCTCCAGATTTGTATATTCTCCACTCTTAGTCCAGGCTTTCATCTCATATCATCTGGACTATTCCAAGAACTTCTTAATTGGTCTCATTACTCACAACTTCTCTCCAAATGATCTCACGTTGATATTGTTAAATAATGGATCAAGTAATCTCATTCCTTTGCTCAGGCTTTTATGAATCCCTCCTGCCTTTTTGAAAAAGAATACAAACTTCTCACTTTGGCATTTACGGCCCTTCTCAGTCCAACTCCAACAAGCTTCATCACATTGATTTTACATTGCTGTCCCCCCTTCAAACACTCTCCATATCAAGCCAAATGGCCTACTTTCCATTCTCAGTATGTGACTCATCTTCAAACCCTCCAAACTCTGCTGAGCTTCCCTATTTCTGTCAAAAGCACCATCATTATTTCAGTTCCCTAGGTTCACAATTCTGGCCTTATTCTAAACTCCTCACTTGCTCTCATCCCACACAGCTAATCAATTGTCAAATTTTGCCATCAATAGCTCCAAAATATCTTTACACCTGGCCCCTTCTAACTACTCCTCCAACCATCACCATTGTGCAAGCTCTCACTGTCCATCTCCCAGATTTATTACCACTGCCTAATTGTTTTTCTTTGCCTTGAATCTTTCCCCATTAGATTTTATCCTGCACACATTTGCCAAAGAGATTTTCCTTATGTGGCCATGTCACTCACCTACTCAGTGAACTCCCCTGACTCTCTTTTGTTTCTAAAGACTATTAATGTTAATTGTTCCAGTTAGCTCTTAAAATCCTTCACAACCCAGCATTAAATGATCTTTTCAGTGTTTTTGTGAATTACTTTCCTACCCTATATCCAAATTGACCTTCTTTGCTCCTTACATGTGAAGCTATATTTCCTATCGCCTTGCATTTGCTCTGGCCATCTCCTGTGAATGGAATGCCTTTCTCCCCTCTGCCACCAAATAAAACCCTTCTCTTACTTTAAAAATGAAGTTCAAGAATTGCTTTCTATATGAAGCCTTTCCTGATCTACACCTCCACCCAATGTTAATGCCCTTTCTTTATAAATGCTTTGCATTTATTGGTATTCTTTTTAGTTATTCTGTATATTCTTATATATGGGCAGTTAGGTGGAACAGTGGAAAGAGTGCCAGGCCTGGAGTCAAGAAAACTATTCTTTGTGAGTTAAAATCCAGCCTCAAATACTTATTAGCTGTGTAACACCGGGTTAGTCACTTAATCCTGCTTACCAATTTATAAATATGCTGGGGGTGGGGAATGGCAAATCACTCTATTTTTGCCAAGAAAACCTCAAATGGGGTCACAGAGAGTCATACATGGCTGAAAAAATTATTGAACTGACTCAGCCAAAATCCTTCTTCCACATGATAGCCCTTTGAACATGATGTTTTACCATCACATGCCCCTTAAGTTTCTCTTCTCTGGATCAATCATCCCTTATGCCACCAAAAATCCTTCTAATGGCAGTTTCCCATCTCCTCCCTCTCAGTAAATTCCTTCATTTGAGTGTCCTTCCTAAAGTGAGTTAATAGTTGGAGCTGAGCACAATATTCCAGAAATGGTCTGATTTGAGAAAGGAAAAAAGGGAAATCCTCTTGTTTTGTACACTGAATTTCTATTATAAATATGATCTGGAGTTGTGTTTCTCTATTAATAACAATAATAAGAGCTAGTTTTTATAAAGCACTTTAAGAATTACAAAGTATTTTACAAATATAATCTAATTTTGTCCTCATAACAATCCTGGGAGGTAGGAACTTTCATTATCTCCATTTTACATTTGAGGAAAATGAGGCAGATGGAAGATGTGATTTTCCCAGAATCATGCAGCCAGTAAGTGTCGGAGACATATTTGAACTCAAGTCTTCTTGATTTCAGCACCAGTGCTCTATCTTGAGATATCTCACTGTCTCTATGAATCTCCATGAATGTCCTGTACTAATGGTTTACTGAGGCATGGATGTGACTTTGGATTCTCAAGGGCTAAGACCTGCCAAGCTGTAGTCTCTGAACACCAGTCCATCAATGGAAGATCCTTTGATCAGTTTAACTTTGTTTGTAGATGTTCATCACCAGAGGCTGGCCCTCTGGTCATTCTTTTTTTTCTTCAAAACAGCAAACCATGGAAGCAACAATGAAAATCATTGATCTTTGAAGGACAGCTTTCTCTAGAGACTTGTGTCCAACACATCCATGTCCTTCTCTCATACACTATTGTCTAGACATAATCTCCATTCTATATTTGTGCAATTGACCATCTGAATTTAAATTTAGAGCCAGTTTTATCTCAACTATGATAGAGTGTGGGGTAGAGATAAAGAGTATAATAATAATAATAACAATAACAATAATAATAATAATAAATAATGAACATCTATCTGTTGCAACAATTTGCAATTCATGGTCTCATTTGATCTCCATAGTAGGCCCATGATAAGTGTTATTAGTATCTTCATTTTATATAAGAAAAATACAAAGGTTAAGTAACTTGCCCAGGCTCACATGTCTATTATGTGTCAGTGATGGGATTCAAACCCAAATTTTCTTGATTTCAACTATAATTAAAGATTCAGCACTATCTCTCACTAATAGAATTAAAGGACCACTGCATAGGAAAATAGTAAGGGAAATTTTTGCTCTCTTGAACACCAAACTATTTAGTATAGTCTTACACATTCACACAAAATCTTATGGTCTCAATTTTTTGCTTTTGAATGAGTCTGCTCTCAGTATGTGCTGCAGGCAACTCAGACTGGCTTCCAAAAGCCAATTGTTAAATTTTTATTGTGAAAATTTATACCTCAGAAATAAGCAAACATTAAAAATTAGGACTTGATTTGTTATTTTAATGATTTCTAGACTTAAGAAAATGATGAGGAAATTGCTACTAATGAAAATTAAAATTAAAAGAATGTCATGAATATATATATATATGTACAAATAGAGATAGATAGATTCATAGATGACACATAAATCCATAGACAGACATCTTAGAGATTTTTTTTCTGGAGAAATAGTTGCTAAATATTTGATTAGCACACTCTCTGACTGACTTTTGTACAACTGAGCTTGTATATTCTTAGGGGATTCATGTTCCTCTCAATATTCAGCTCATAACTCAAACTTTTTTTCATTAGTTGATGTTTATTCACACCTTTCGAAAATAGATTACTCAGGTAATTAATTAAATTGAAATTACTCTTGATTTTTATTAATCTATATATGGTGTTGTATCTGTTTTCATACTTCTTTGTAAAGTTGACTTGATTGTGGGACAAACTGGTATTCTCATTGTACCTGATGTTAGTCAGGGACCAACCCTGAAAGGGCACTCAATTTAGGAATTAGGATACCTGGTATCTTCTTCCAGGTCTTCTTCAAATTCAACAATAATTTAATTCAAAAAACATTTATGAAACACTTGCTATGTGCACGTCACTGTGCTAAGCCTTAAAAATATAAAAACAAAAAAAAGAGAGAGAAAGAGAGACAGATCCTACCTTTAAAGAGCATACCTTCTACTGGACATGAAGATTAGGAGGAAAATACAGATTCATAAATAAATAAATACACAGGAGTACAAAATAATTTCAAGAATGGAAAAATCACTAGTAATTGGGGAGGATCAGAAAAAGTCTCATGTAGGAAGGCATACCAGCATTGTGCTAGCATAAATCTCTCACTCTCTCTGGATTTCAGTATCTTTTTTTATAAGATAAGAGAGTCATATGGTAAAATTTTTTTCTGAGGTTATTTTCTGAGAACCTCTCAAATTCCTCAAAATCTCAAAATCAAAGAACTATGTATCAAAGAGAATAATTCTAGCTGATTCCACAAAATAAGGAAAGAAAAATTTTCATGAATTAATTAACAATAGAGAGCATTAATACTTAGTGATAACCATTCAATGATTTCACCTCAAACCACCTCCATGTGCTCAACAGTTAGCATAAATAAGCTCTCATGATAGTAAAGACGCATTAAAATGGTGACTCTCCCCAAACTTCCCCTTTCCTGATCTTTCAAAGGGCAGCACACCCTATTTATGTCTAGATATATAAATGAAAAAGTACAGTGACCAGAGGGGATTGGTTGAATAACTCCAGCTAACATGTATATAGTGTCAAAGGCCACAAGTGAGAGAGTAATCAGTAATTGGGCCAAATCCTGGCTAGAAGCCTGGCTGAGTACAGTCACCTTTCCCTATAAGTTGATTAGCATGAGGATGCAGGCAGACCTGATTGACTCCCAAATGTCCCAATATAAGAAGTCTGAGACTACCCAGCAACTCAGCTTCTATGGATTGTGTAGCCAAAGAAGGATGAGAACTGTACCAAGAGAAAGAACTGATTGTGGTATTCTGCTCATCATTACCCATAGAACAGTAAAATTCCATCATAATCACATGGCACAATTTATTCAGCTATTACCCAATTGATGGGCATCCCCTCAGTTACCAATTCTTTGACCTGAGAAGAGAGTTGCTATAAATATTTTTGTACATATAGATCCTGGAAAATGACTGTCAAAAACATAAAATAAATAATTTTGATTACCTGAAATAAAAAATCCACAAATAAAATCAGTACAACCAGGATCAGAAAAAAGTTTTCAATTTGTGAGTCTCAGTGATGACAGAATCTTTGCATCAAATAGTTCAATATCCTGTGTGTGTATGCACATACATACATATATCTTACACAGTAACATACACACATATGTACATGTATGTGCATAAAAGTAAGTCAAAAACATATATGAAGGACCTACTATGTATCTGTCATATACTAAGTACAAGGTATACAAAAAGATAAGACATTTCCTGACCCTGAGGAGTTAAAAATATAATAAAGGAGACAACATGCAAATAACTATGTACAAACAAGATATAGGTAGGATAAATAGAAAATAATAAAAAGAAAAAAGCATTAAAATTAAGAGGGATGAGGAAAGGCTTTCTACAGAAGATGGAATGTTAGCTGAGACTAGAAAAAAGCAAGAGAAACTAGGAGGAAGAGATGAGGAGGAAGATCATTCCATGCATGAGGGACAACCAGAAAAAAATGCCTGGAGCCAAAAGACAGTGTCATGTTCAAGGAACAAGATTGTAGCCAGTATTATAGGAGCAAAGAATACATGTGGGAGAGTATGGTGTAAGGTATACAAAAACAAACTGGAAAGGTGAGGGGATTATGAAGGGATTTGAATATCAAAGAGAAAAATGTATATTTGATCCTGAAGTGATAGGGAACACTGGAGTTTTTGAGTATGGGGGCAACATAATCAGACCTGCCTTTTAAGGAAATTACTTTGGTTACTGAGTGGAGGATTAACTGGAATGGGGAGAGATTGTAGCAAGGAGCTAACCAGTAGTCTCTATTGCAATATTCTAGGTATGAAGAAATATCATCAAGTTAGTGGGTATCCAAGGAGAGGAAACATATTTCAAAAGATGCCAGAAAGATAAAATCAATAGGTCTTGGTAAGAGATTGTTTATGAGGGTGAGAATGAGAGAGAGTGAAGAGTTGAAGATGGCATCTAGTTTGTGAGTCTGGAGAACTGGAAGGATGGTGTTCTCAGCATTAATAGGAAACTCTGGAAGGGGAATGATGAGTTCAGTTTTGAACATGTTGAGTTTAAGATATCTATCTCAACATCAAATTTGAGATGTCAAATAGGGATTTAGAAATATGAGATTGGAAATCAGCAAAGAAACTAAGGTTGGGTAAGGAATTTGGTAAATTATCAATAGAGAGATGGTAACTGAAGCCATGGGAGCTGATGGCATCATCAAGTAAATTAGTATAAAGGGAAAAGAGAAGAAAGCCCAGAAAAGGTGTCCTTGGTGCACACTCATGGTTAGCAGGAGTGACCTGGATGAAAATTAAGCAAAAAGACTCAGAAGAAGTGATCAGATATATAAGGAGAACCAGGAGAAAGTAGTGTCTTAAAAACTGAGAGAGAAGAACATCAAAGAGAAGAAAGTGTCAAAGGTTGCAGAGAAGTCAAGAAGGATAGGGATTGAGAAAAAGCCATTGGATATTGGTAACTGGAGAGAGTAGTTCAACTCAATAATGTCAGAAGTCAGAGTGTGGAGTAAAGAAGATAGTGAGAAGAGAAGATGTGGTAGACCCCATTATAGGTAGCCTTCTCAAGGCATTTATTCCCCAAAGGCAGGAGAGATATAGGACAATGAAGAGCATCATCCAGGGGATGGAGGGCTCAAGGGAAGATTTTTTTTTAGGATGGAATGAACATAAGCATGTTTGTAGGCAGTAGGGAAACAGTCAGGGAGAAATTAAAGAGTGTGGATGATAAAGGAGGCAATTTGATGAAGGAGATAAGGTGGAATGGTATCCCTTTGCAGACAGAGGTGGCAGGAAGATATTGGCAGGAAGAAGTTCCCCATCATCATGTGAGACGTAGACAAAGGAGGGGGGAGAGGTGGAAGTCATCTTGGAAATGTGAAGAAGGAAGAGGGAAGAAGGAAGCTCTTGGCAAATGGTCTCACTATTTTCACTTAAGATGTGAGACTAAGTTTTCAGCTGAGTGAGTCAGAAGAGAATGATACACAGGAGGTTTAAGAAAGGATGCAAAGATTTGAAAGAGTCATTGCAGTGAGTGGGCTAACATGTCTGGCAGCAGTGAGAACCCAGTCAGGTTATGTAACATAAGCTCAAGAGGTTAAGGTGGAGGAAGAAGGAGAATGCAGCTCCTGTGGGATGATGATCTGGTAGAGAAGAGAGAGGTTCAAGATATTGTGGGGCATGGTGTGGATGAAGATCAAGAGTTGAGGCTGGAAGGCCAAGGGAAAGGTAGAGTGACAATAAATTGTGATCAGATAAGAGAATTTCAGAGTTTATTAAAATGGAAGTGGCACATTTGTGGGTAGGGACAAGATGACCACATCTGGGTGACAAATGGAGTGGAGGAGGATGGGATGAGTGAGTTGAAGAACTGGATAATTAGGGTGTTGGAGGAATTGTTCATTTATATGTCGAAGGTAGGAATTGTGGAGGAGAGAAAAATTGTGAGCCAGGTTCTGAGCTCATGAGGAAAGAAGTGGAGTGTCATGGAGGTCTACAGACAAAAACTATCAGGATTTTGGGGAGAAGAAAATGTAAAACCAGAAGATATTGATAAATTTTTATCTAAAAAGAAAGAAAAATGAGTGGGTCATATTGCAGTGAAAAGGGTTTTAGTTCTGGGTCAGAAGACCTATATTCAATCCTGGCTCTTCCCCTACTTTCCTGTGGGACCTTGGCCAATTACAACTACTCCTTTTTTTTTTTGCTGAGGCAATTGGGATTAATTGACTTGCCCAGGGTCACACAGCTAGGAAGCGTTAAGTATATGAGATCAAATTTGAATTCAGGTCTTCCTGACTTCAGGGCTGGTGCTCTATCCACTGGAACTATTGCTTTTTTAACAACTGAGGAAAGTAAGGTCCAGAGGGCTTGTGCTTGCCCAAGTCCTTGACTTCAAAAGTCTCTTTTGAGGAAGGGAAAGGAGAGACAGCTAGATGGCACAGAAGATAGAGCACAGGTTGATTATAAGACTCTAAGAATAGATGTTCCTCAAATAATTTCTCTATTCATATGTAACCACAAGCAAAAAAAAAAAGTTTTTTTTCTCGTTTGTTTCCTGTAATATTGAGTTTGTTCTATCTTAAGCGTACTGCACTTTAAAAACAATTGCACCAATGATGGTAATTTTCCACAAAGGCCCTTTCTTTGATGTGACACACCTAATCACTAATATACACAAAAAATTTCTCCATTGAAGTTTTCAACTTTGTAAATTCCATATTGTCAATTGGCCATTGTCTCCACCATCAAACATTGAGCAGAAGGAAGAATACATTGTGAAGGACTGACCATAGAGGGAAAAAAAAATGGTGGTGATTTTTCCTTTAGTCTCTAGTGTAGTATTTTTCCACTAATTTTAAGATAAGTATTCACTGAGAACAATATAAAAATGATAGTTCAACTGCAGGGCATATTTCCTGTCTATTATGAAAATTCAGCTGGCATGATAGAAAACTTTTTACTATGCTCTTCTTCATTATGTGAAGAAATCCTGTGGGCCCAGAGATATCTTTCTGTAAACTTCTCTACAAGCCAAAGAAAGTAATATTGAATATTAGAGACAGAAAGATCTTTCAAAACTATAGCCTGTGCCCATCTCCTTCCCCTATTCAAAGCTATTTCAGGTCCTGATTCACTGAAATCCTATTAAAGAACTATTATGGGATGACTAACGGTGATACAAGCATAGAAGCCAACCTAATGTTATAATTTTATTTTATTTTTTTTGCTTTTTGCTGAGGCAATTGGGGTTAAGTGACTTGCCCAGGGTCACAGAGCTAGGAAGTGTCTGAGACCAAATTTGAACTCAGGTCCTCCTGACTTCAGGGCTGGTGCTCTAACCACTGCGCCACCTAGCTGCCCCCAATGTTATAATTTTAAAAGGTGGTTTAAAAAAGTTTCCACTGTATCTAAATCTCTGTAAAAGATAGGTGATCCAGTTGACCTTTAATTTACTGGAATTATCTTTTTAAAGTTTATGGTTATTGACCGAATGAATAGTGTTCCAGATTAAGTAAGATTTGAAACAATAACGTGACGCAAAAAAAAAAGTCTAAGATAAATGAGGTTGCCATACTTAATGAAGTAAGATTAGATTAGATTAGATAGGGAAATAGTTGCACACAGCACCTTTTAAAGTAAAGAAGGTAGTTAGTATTCAGTATGTCTGACTTTTCATTGCCTCATGAATCCGTATAATCCATGGGGTTTGTCATTTCCTTCTCCAATGGATTAAGGCAAAGGTGGGGTAAATGAGTTTCCCTGCATCACACAGTTAGTGTCTGAGTTCTCAGGTGTTCCTGAAATCCGGTCCAGTGCTCTACCTTCTGAATCACTGAGCTGCCTCTAAAGGAGCCAAAACTCTTAAATAGGCCTCAGTAATACTCCAGCATATTAAGGAAGTAGTCCATAACATTTTTTTTTAGCCATTCTATAGATAGAAAAGGCATTGTTTAAGAATGTCAAAGATCAAAAAGTTAAGATTTATAGATCATTTAAAGGCTTTAAAGACTTTCTGATACCCATTATAGTGACCTTTTCTGGGAACCTCTGGCCTGGGGCAAGTCAAGCAACATGAAGTGAATTGGGGGAGAGGAGAAGTTAAGGCAGAGGAAGCCCTCAATCTCACCATCTTTCTTGTTGATACGTTCCCTATTCTGAATAACTTTTGTTTTGTTGCTCAGTCATTTCAGTTGTGTCCAACTCTTTGTGACCCTATTTGGGGTTTTCTTAGCAAAGGTAATGGAGAGGTTTGCCATTTTCTTCTTCGGCTCATTTTATAGATGAGAAAACTGAGGCAAAAGGGTTAAATGGCTTATTTAGGATCACACAGCTAATAATTTTCTCAGGCTAGATTTGAACTCACATCTTCCTGACTCTGGGCCTGGCACTTTAACCAATCTGCTCCCTAATTTTCTTTTGAATAACTGGTTTATATTTTTTCTAGACCCAAAAAAGGAGTGTTTAAATATTTTTAGCCCCACGCAAATTTCTAAATTTAGCATCCTGGTTCAAATTGCCCTGTTCTAGTTATAGCTCTGACTTATTATGCAACGGTTCTAATTTCATAAATAATGATTTCATTTCTAGTTTATTCAGTTTTATTAACCTAAATCAATCAACAAGTATTTATAAAGTAAATTATAAAAAATTTATAAAGTAAACTGTGAGGTACTATGCTAGGTACCAAGGATACCATATACCCAACTTCTACAAATGAGCGATATTATACAATTTTCTCTGCCAAAATTCCTACTGATAATTTGAGCCATTGACTTGGTTAATGTATTAAGTAGCTAGAACAGGCAGGTGTAAAGTGTGTTCTGGGTATGATAGGAAACCATGGAACAAGCAGTCTATTAACACCAGTGTCTATTCAGGGAAAGCAACAGCAGAAATGATTGCCCCAAGGTGTGAAGTCACACACATCCCACACTCTGTGAAGGTCCATGCAATCTGGGGATATAGGGAAAGGCATCAGTTCATGTCTTCCCACCTACTCAAGAGAGTTTGGTTTTTCCCTCACTATCCCACTCACAGAGCTGGTCTACAAACCAGAATGGCAACTACAAGTCTTTTCCATTTGAAGAGTAGAAATGATCCCTTTCCTGCTGTTTTGTGGATGGATAAGCACTAGTGATTATGGGAGGCAGTGCAGCCTAATAGAGAGCCTGCCTCAAAGTCAAGAAAACTTGTCTCTGACAGATACTACGTGACCCTGGGTGAGTCACTTAACCCCTCCGGGCATTAGGCAGTTCTAGAGGGCTATCAGTTGTAGAGAAAATGCCAGTATGTTTTGGCAGAGATAGTTCTTCAGCTGGGAGCTCCCTGTACCAGAAATAGGCCCAGTCCTATTTCTATCACATCAATACTTCCCCTGTCCCCAAAGAGGATCGCAATGCAATTAATTCCACAAATATTTACTGAGTGCTCGTTAAGTATAAGGTATTGTATTAGGAACTATCAGACCTGAATTTCCTTCATATCTTTTTTTTTTCCCTAATGAATATTTTTTTTAATTAAAAGCTTTTTATTCACAAAACATATGAGTGATTTTTCTACATTGACCTCTGCAAAAACTTTTTTTCCCCAAGCTTTTCCCTTCCTTCCCCCCCCACTACCCCCCCTAGATGACAGGTAATCTAATACATGCTAGATAGGATAAATTATATGACAAATAAAATACATGTATACATATCTATACAGTTATCTTACTGCACAAGAAACATCAGATCTAGAAAGAGAAGAAGGAAAAAACAACCTAAGAAGGAAAACAAAATGCATGGAAATATTCACAGAAAGCGTTAAAATGCTATGTTGTGGTTCACTCTCAGTTCCCACAGGCCTCTCTCTGGATGTATATGACTATCTTCATCGCAGCACAATGGGTTTGAATCACATCATTGTTGAAGGGAACCATGTCCATCAAAATTGATCATCTTATAGTCTTGTTGCTGTGTATAATGTTCTCCTGGTTCTGCTGATTTCACTCAGCATCAGTTCATGCAAGTCCCTCCAATCCTCTCTGAAATCCTCCTGTTGGTCATTTCTTACAGAACAATAATATTCCATAACATTCATATACCATAATTTATTCAGCCA